>JACEEZ010025658.1:80000-87500 GCA_016584305.1 Chionoecetes opilio | reverse complement strand
TCTCTAACCTTGATCTGTTTTGAAAATCGTAAAGTCGATATAATGCGAAGGTTTTTAAATGCCATGACAACCTTGATGCTTCTTGTGGTGTGTGTGTGGAGGTGGGGGGCTGTGGGGCTGGGGGAGTGTACGCTGTTGGTCAAGGGCAAGGACGAAAATAGCTTCTTCTTCTTCTTCTTCTTCTTCTTCTTCTTCTTCTTCTTCTTCTTCTTCTTCTTCTTCTTCTTCTTCTTCTTCTTTTCAAAAACAAAAAACATCGCCTTCATATTTTTATCACGATATTTTTCATCTGCATGCATAATATTTACTTCCCGTCTTTTCCTCCTCTCCTTTATTCAACTTTTGTCCTTTAAGTGCCATCACCTGTATGACTGAATTAAGAAAGTGTGGTCTTTGTATCATATTTATAAAGAAAACTCATAGCTGGAACCTTTATGAATACCACCCTAAATATTTTATGTAGCTACTGAATATCGTTTTTATAGAGAAGACTCATAACTTAACCCTTTATGAATACCGGCCTACCCTTTATGAATACCAGCCTACCCTTTATGAATACCGGCCTACCCTTTATGAATACCGGCCTACCCTTTATGAATACCGGCCTACCCTTTATGAATACCAGCCTACCCTTTATGAATACCAGCCTACCCTTTATGAATACCGGCCTACCCTTTATGAATACCAGCCTACCCTTTATGAATATCGGCCTACCCTTTATGAATACCAGCCTACCCTTTATGAATACCGGCCTACCCTTTATGAATACCAGCCTACCCTTTATGAATACCACCTACCCTTTATGAATACCAGCCTTGATCTATATCTCCTACAGGTACTATAGGGGGCGTGATGAGGCGAGGGGAACGAGGGGAACGAAGGGAACGATCGCAGAGTCTTTTGCCTGAGGGTGCGTCGGAGGTGCGGCGCGCGGACTATCTCTTGACGCTGCGGCAGAGAGGGTTCCGTTCCCTGGTACTGGGCAAAGGGCTTGATCTGGCGGCTCAACACGACTTGGCGGCGGCGTATGGACAGGATTTCCCAGCCAAGGCGCCCTCCACACTGCCCCGGAGGATTGCTAAGGTGAAGGAGGGTGAGGGAGGGAAGGGGGATTGTTAAGGTGAAGGAGGGTGAGGGAAGGAAGGAGGATTGTTAAGGTGAAGGAGGGTGAGGGAAGGAAGGAGGAATGCTAAGGTGAAGGAGGGTGAGGGAAGGAAGGAGGATTGTTAAGGTGAAGGAGGGTGAGGGAAGGAAGGAGGAATGCTAAAGTGAAGGAGGGTGAGGGAAGGAAGGAGGAATGCTAAGGTGAAGGAGGGTGAGGGAGGGAAGGAGGATTGTTAAGGTGAAGGAGGGTGAGGGAAGGAAGGAGGAATGCTAAAGTGAAGGAGGGTGAGGGAAGGAAGGAGGAATGCTAAGGTGAAGGAGGGTGAGGGAAGGAAGGAGGATTGTTAAGGTGAAGGAGGGTGAGGGAGGGAAGGAGGATTGTTAAGGTGAAGGAGGGTGAGGGAGGGAAGGAGGATTGTTAAGGTGAAGGAGGGTGAGGGAGGGAAGGAGGAATGCTAAGGTGAAGGAGGGTGAGGGAAGGAAGGAGGAATGCTAAGGTGAAGGAGGGTGAGGAGGGAAGGAGGATTGTTAAGGTGAAGGAGGGTGAAGGGAAGAAGGAGGATTGTTAAGTGAAGGAGGGTGAGGGAAGGAAGGAGATTGTCTAAGGTGAAGGAGGTGAGGGAGGGAGGAGGATTTTTAAGGTAAGGAGGGTGAGGGAGGGAAGGAGGATTGTTAAGGTGAAGGAGGGTGAGGGAGGGAAGGAGGAATGCTAAGGTGAAGGAGGGTGAGGGAAGGAAGGAGGAATGCTAAGGTGAAGGAGGGTGAGGGAAGGAAGGAGAAATAGTAAGGTGAAGGAGCAGATATGAATGTAGAAGCATAGAGTGTTATTTCTAATTTTTTCGTTTTTATGAATTTCCTCGCTGTATACTATTACGTTATCTATCTCATCTTATCTCTGTATAGGAGTAATGTGACCTTTGAAATATCTGGCCTATGTATCTTTTCTCTCCTTTTCGCGATTGCTTTGTAAATTGCCTGTCTTTGTTTTTCTCCGGTCTCACTTTCACTTGAAATTCTTGTCTTGATAGCTTCTCTTTCTCTTTCTCTTCTTCAGTAAAGTCTAGATTGGCTTGTGGGCTTTTTCTCGTCTTTCCTGAGCTACCTGTAAAATCGTACACTTCTGCTTCTTAAGCGTTCTATTTCCTTGTATAATACTTGTCGTGAAACTTTGTGATTTTGTTGTTATTGTTCTTCATTGTCAATTTTCGTGGTCGTGTGTGTGGTGTGGTGTGTGGTGGTGGTGCTGCTGCGTGTGTGGTGGTGCGTGTGTGTGTGTGTGTGTGTGTGTGTGTGTGTGGGTGTTGGTGGGTGGGGGTGTTCTTTGTGTGTGTGGTGTTTGAGGTTTGTGTGTTGTGGTGGGTGTAATTGTGAGGGTGGTGTGTGGGTGAGGATGTGTGGTGGGTGTGGTGGGTGGGTGAGGAGGGTGACAGAGGGGGGGAAGGGTAGAGGAGAAAAGGCAGCGTTCTCTCTGCCTTGCCTACGGTGATGACGTGAACACACACACATGTGACGGAAGCTTACTACGTGGGAATACAGACGATCGAAGGTGAAAACAGTAAACAAATGAGGCAGACAGAGGAGAGAGAGAGACAGGAGACGAAGACGAAGAGAGGAAAAGAGGAGAGAAGGAGAAGAGAAGAGAGAGAGAGAAGACAGAGAGAGAAGAAAAGACGACAGACACAGAGAGAGACAGACAGACAAACAGAGAGAAGAAGAGAGCAGACAGAAACAACAGAGAACAGAACAGACAGACAAACAGAGAGAGATAGACAGAGAGACAGACAGAAACAAACAGAGAGAGACAGACAGACAGACAAACAGAGAGAGATAGACAGAGAGACAGACAGAAACAAACAGAGAGAGATAGACAGACATACAGACAGATATACAGACAGACAGCCAGACAGACAGACAAACAGAGAGAGATAGACAGACAGAGATAAGATAAGATTTTCATCCTATCTAGACACTTTGCAAGTACCAACTACAAGGTTATTGACTATACAAAGCGCCGCCACGTCAGCACGAACTAGGCGGACTCGAACCGCTGACCGAATGCACAGGGACGCTGCACATTGCAAGCTCACGTCTCTACCAACCTTGCCACCCTGACGGGCAGAGACAGACAGAGAGACAGACAGACAGAGAAAGAGAGAGACAGACAGACAGAGAGAGAGAGAGAGAGAGAGAGAGAGAAAGAAAAAAAGAGTAAAGAGACGAGACAAGGTACGAAAAATACGCCATCAAAACAGAGAACACTACGGCGAATAATGATACAAAAATGAAATAACAAGTCACGTTCTCATTACCACACTACCTGAATCTGACATGTAATTAATGTTTTCACCTGAGTAACAGTTGCACATTAAGTCTGTAATTTCATCCTTCTAGTTGTATCTCTCTCTAATTATTACTTTTCTCCGAGTAACTGACACATGAAATACAAGTGGAGTTCTTTTTCTGACTTGCATTATCCTTTCTTTAGCATTTTCTTTCCTCTTTATTTTTTCTTTCCTCTTTTTTCCTCCTTTCTCCTTTCTCATTTTCTCATTTTCCTTTCTCCTTTTCTCCTCTTTCTCCTTTTCTCATTTTCCCTTCTCAGTTTCTCATCTTTCTCCTTTTCCTTTCTCCCTTTCTCCTTTCTCATTTTCTCATTTTCCTTTCTCCTTTTCTCTTCTTTCTCTTTTCTTTTTCTCTTTTCCCTTCTCAGTTTCTCATCTTTCTCCTTTTCCTTTCTCCTTTTCTCCTCTTTCTCCTTTTCTCATTTTCCTTTCTCCTTTTCTCCTCTTTCTCCTTTTCTCATTTTCCCTTCTCAGTTTCTCATCTTTCTCCTTTTCCTTTCTCCTTTTCTCCTCTTTCTCCTTTTCTCATTTTCCTTTCTCCTTTTCTCCTCTTTCTCCTTTTCTCATTTTCCTTTCTCCTTTTCTCCTCTTTCTCCTTTTCTTTCCTCTCCATTTCTCCTTTTCTCCTTTTCTCATTTCTCCTTTCTCCTTTCCTTTTTTCCTTTCTCTCTTTTCTCCTCTTTCTCCTTTTCTAATTTTCCTTTCTCCCTTTCTCCTCTTTCTCCTTTTCTCATATAGACAGTATACATATACGTACTTAAACAGATGAATAGACAGATAGATGGAGATAGATAGCAAACAAATATAGATAGATAGATAGATATCCATTATATGTATAAACAGGCAGGTAGGTGAAAATTATTACAGGTAGGTAGATGGAAAAGTAAGTCAACATACAGATAGGTAGACAGAAAGACATAAGAGGATAAAGTAAATACAAACCCTTCTTCCTACCAACCTAACCCTTCTCTTCCATTAACCATTAGTAACATTAACCTAACATAAACCTCTCCTCCATTAACAGGCGCCCTTACACAAACACCTGACCATCACCACTTCGGACCCCACCGCGACGGCCAACAAGCGGTGCGGCAGCTGCGGCGAACACCCCAACCAGTGCCTCAGCGCTTTAGGTCTCTTCGAAGTCTGCGATCCCCACGTCCACCCATCCCACAAGACGTCCAACACACCTAAACGCACTCACTCCCTCCTCCGTCGCTCCCGCCCTATAGTCCAAGCCTCCAGACCCTCACGAAGCCTCAGGCATAAACCGAAGGCTATTCAAGAGGAAGGTACTGTAGAAGAAGAGGTACAGACCCCAGATAGCGGCCAGTGTACCCCTGACGATTTCTCAAGGTTGTCAGATGAGAAAATACCTGAAGTTCGGATGACAAAGGGGAAAATGACACCACGCGCTCATGGATTCCTCGCAGGGCGTTCGGCGACCTTCGTGATGGAGGAGGAGGTGAAGGGGGAGAGTGTAAGGCGAAGGGATGCCAGGGAGGGACAAGGGCGTGATGCTATTGACGGGGAACCTCAAACTAAGCTCCTTGAAACCTAAGACGGTTGAGTATTTAAGAGTTTCCCACACAAAGAGAGACAGAGGGAAGAATAGAAGAAATAGAAGAGCATAAAGAAGTGTTTTGAGGGAATTCACACACCAAAAGTATAATTTCTAAAGTTAACAGATGAACAGAGATGACAAAATGGCAAATAAGAAAGACATGAGTAAAAGTGATAGGAAAGAATGTCTAGGAGACCCAGGAATTGTACAGTTTCCTACATTTTACACACTGTTTACAGAGAGTTTCCTACACAGATAGATAGAGAGAGAGAGAGAGAGAGAGAGAGAGAGAGAGAGAGAGAGAGAGAGAGAGAGAGAGAGAGAGAGAGAGAGAGAGAGAGAGAGAGAGAGAGAGAGAGAGAAAAAAAAAAAATATACTCAAAGACGAAATACTATAAAAAGAAATGAAAATATAGATCAGAATCACATTATGAGGAAAGTTTTGGAGATATTTCAAAGGAGAGAAGGAAAGTATTGCGTCATAACTGTCTGTATATACTAGTAAACAAAAGTGTTAAATGAAAATAATGATCGGATTCACATTATGAGGAAAGTTTTGAAGAGGAATTGCAAAGGAGAGAAGGAAAGTATTTTGTCATAAACTATACCTGAGAGCATGACTATTACAAAAGAGTCTAGTGGTTCGTAGTGAGAGATAAAGTTCAAAGTTATTGCAAGGACATCATTCTTCCCTTACCTGATCAAACAATTACAAAAGTCTCACCTACAGGAAAGAAACTTGAGATAGAAAATTAGAAACACAAATCACAGCTTCCTGAACTTGTATGAATCACGTACTCTGGTTTTGAAGCCTCGATACAACGGCTTCACTGCTTCAAATCTAAACTGACTCACCACCATCACCATCATCATCATCATCATCATCATTAGCGTACAAGATAACCTAACAGACAGCATTAGGCAACCAATCCCAGCCACGCAAATCACGTCATGGCATCTTACGTGAGCCAATCAGCCAATCAGGTCACTGCATTCAGGTATTTTTGAAGATATTGATTTAACACAGTTTGGGTTGGCAAGGAAAACAGAAAACGAGAGAGCGTCCACCAGATGTCACTACTGTGATAAGACTGATTTTTTTTGCGGATCTCTCTCTCTCTCTCTCTCTTTCTCTCTCTCTCTCTCTCTCTCTCTCTCTCTCTCTCTCTCTCTCTCTCTCTCTCTCTCTCTCTCTCTCTGACCTGGTTTTCACATACAATATTGTATAAGAAATAAGATGTTGCAAAGGCCAATAAAAAGTCAAAGTCTCTCTCTCTCTCTCTCTCTCTCTCTCTCTCTCTCTCTCTCTCTCTCTCTCTCTCTCTCTCTCTCTCTCTCTCTCTCTCTCTCTCTCTCTCTCTCTCTCTCTC
The DNA here is from genome assembly GCA_016584305.1 of Chionoecetes opilio. Classification (NCBI taxonomy): domain Eukaryota; kingdom Metazoa; phylum Arthropoda; class Malacostraca; order Decapoda; family Majidae; genus Chionoecetes; species Chionoecetes opilio. Next base: position 81,120 of record JACEEZ010025658.1, on the reverse strand, counting down.
TCTCTCTCTCTCTCTGACCTGGTTTTCACATACAATATTGTGTAAGAAAGAAGATGTTACAAAGGCCAATAAAGTCACTCTCTCTCTCTCTCTCTCTCTCTCTCTCTCTCTCTCTCTCTCTCTCTCTCTCTCTCTTCTCTCTCTCTCTCTCTCTCTCTCTCTCTCTCTCTCTCTCTCTCTCTCTCTCTCTCTCTCTCTCTCTCTCTCTCTCTCTCTCTCTCTCTCTCTCTCTTACACTACAAAAACAAATGTCCTTGTATAGATATATGTCGTGTGTCAATTTCATGTTATCACAAAGGAGACATGTCATAACCTCATATGCTATTGTCTTTTTACCTCCCGTCCGAGTTAATAAGAAACCGCAAACACACACACACAATAGCCGAGGAATCACTATAACCAATAACCTCTCTGAGAACCACACGAGGAGTAATAGAAGTCCTCCTGCAAACCTTGAGCGCCGAGTATCGATAAACTCAACATTAATAATTCCAGGTTTTTCGCGTTTTGACCCAGATTGTAGGATGAGATTTTTTTAACTTCTCTTATGACAAAAGGATGTGATTATGTCCCCTGGAGGTAAGGAATATTTAGAGGAGGTAGAGGTGAAGGAGGAGGAAAGGAAAAGAAGGAGATTTAACCCCTTGAGACCCAGAAAGTAATTTCCATTGTAATTTGTGTACCATTAGACGATTTTTAGTGACTATAAGCAATATTTTATAGCTATGACTTGTTTAGTATCCTTGTCCACTAACTAATTTGGTATATTCAGTGACTTTTCGTAATTTTATGGCACAAGACAATTTTTATATAGCAAAGGAACGATCTGGACGTGAAGGGGTTAAAGAAGATAGGGGGAAGAATAGGAGAAGAAAGAGATTTAAAGGAGGTAGGGAGAAGGAGACGAAGATTTAGATTACATAGAGGCGAAGGAAGAGGAAGGAGAAGGGATAAAGAGGAATTTGTTAGATAACTTTCAATTGTGTATCCAGAGTTTGTTGTTTGTTTTATCCCGTTCTCATGGGAACTAACTTTGTCTCTCGTCATTCTCTAACCAGTGTAGGCATGTTGATGTAGTCGTGAAATAAAAATAAATAAAAAAAACTCGATGTTCAATGTT
>JACEEZ010025658.1:67500-70000 GCA_016584305.1 Chionoecetes opilio | reverse complement strand
TAAACAGTCTGAACAGGAGAGAGAGAGAGAGAGAGAGAGGAGAGGAGAGAGAGAGAGAGAGAGAGAGATAGAGAGAGGAGAGAGAGAGAGAGAGAGAGAGAGAGAGACGGAAGTGAATGGAAGAGGAAAGATAAACAGTCTGACGAGAAGAGAGAAGAGGAGAGAGAGAGAGAGAGAGAAGAGAGAGAGAGAGAGAGAGAGAAGAGAGAGAGAGAGAGAGAGAGAGAAGAGAGAGTGAGAGAGAGGGAAGAGAGAGAGAGAGAGAGAGAGAGAGAGAGAGGAGAGAGAGAGAGAGAGAGAGAGAGGGAGAGTTGCTTGGTGCTGTATAAAGGTCACAGTGATATCGCTCGTCGCCTGTAATCAATAAACAGTAACACAACACTAGGGAGTCACTGGCCGATCATCAATAGACACTCAACCATCAATATATCAATTCTCATCTATAGCCCTTCATCTCTTCCTTACGTCCCTTCTTCATTTTTCCCCTCCCCTCCTTAATTCCCCTTCTTTTCTCCCCTCCTCTATCCCCTCCCCTCCTTAATTCCCCTTATTTTCTCTCCCTCCTCTATCCCCTCCCCTCCTTCTTTCCCCTTCTTTTTCCCCTCCTCTATCCCCTCCCCGCCTTCTTTCCCCTTCTTTTTCCCCTCCTCTATCCCCTCCCCGCCTTCTTTCCCCTTCTTTTCTCCCTCTCCTCTATCCCGACCCTCCTTTTTTCCCCATCTTTGTTCCCCTCCCCTCCTTCTTTCCTTCTTTTTCCCCTCCTCTATCCCTCCCCTCCTTAATTCCCCTTCTTTTCTCCCCTCCTCTATCCCCTCCCCTCCTTCTTTCCCTTCTTTTTCCCCTCCTCTATCCCCTCCCCCGCCTTCTTTCCCCTTCTTTTCTCCCCTCCTCTATCCCGACCCTCCTTCTTTCCCCATCTTTGTTTCCCTCCCCCTCCTTTCCTTCTTTTTTCCCCTCCTCTATCCCCTCCTCTCCTTAATTCCCCTTTCTATATGCCCTCCTCTCCTTCTTTCCCCTCCTTTGTCATCCTTCCCCTCCCCTTCATTCACCTATCCCTCATGCCTTCAATCTATCCTTACACCTTTCTCAAACCTTTATTTCGCCTCTCATTCATCTTACTTTTTTAATCCCAGTTTCGAGTTCATGGTCCATTTGTCTGCGTTTACTAGAGCGTGACCTAGATTCGTGAAGGAGGGCGTGAGGGAGAGAGTAAGAAAGGACAGAGAAATGGGAGCAAAACATATTGGATGGAAAAAAATAGAAAGCAGAACAAAGAAAGTGGATAAAAAAAAAGATCAAAGAAAAACGAGAAATCCAACGTCCTTGAAGCAATATTTCTCGCCATAAACGTGTAATTTCAGCGAGACGTTGCGTTGCTTCAGTGTTTTAATTGCAGGGATATCACGGAGGCGCCCACTGTTGCATAGCGGCCCCATGATGCCTCACTAACACCCCTCCGGACCTTCCGCGCCACTCCACACTGTTAACACACCAGACATTACCATTCTAGACACTTTAAAATACCTGAACATTCTTACTTTTCTCAGCATCCACCAGAAATCTTTTAGTTGTCAGTAAAACAAGACTCCCTGGAGGAACGAGTACAATTCTAGACACTTTAAAGACTCCCGCCACCCCTGGAGGAGCTTGGTGTTGGTCCCCCTGACCTGAGTCTCCCTTGGTGCCCCGGGATGGTGGTGTCATGAGCTCCCCGTCCCACGACCCGCTCCGTCCCCTCCTCAGACGGTCTGCCAGGCGGGTCTCGTCACCCTGGCGGCTCTCATGGCGGAACAGGCGCATCAACTTCCCCACCTAAACCACAGCAGCCTGCCCAACCTGCCTCTACGTCAGCCCTCCGTCAGTACCCAGGAGGCTACACACGCGGGGGAGGTGCATGAAGGTGTCACAGGTACCCCCACGGACTCACAACACCCTGAGATGGAGACCCAGGGCGATGTGGAGGTGCAGACGGATGCCTCTACGCCCCTCTGTGACGAAGGGAAGGATCAGCCTGACAGAAGAGAGGACCTGCTGTCCCTCGACCTACCCTGCGCCCCGATTTATAGCTTCGACGAGGACGGGGACATCTTACAGTGCGTCGAGACACCCACCGTCACCGATAAAAAGGGAGACCTCATCGACAGTATCCCCAGCCATGGCATCCCCAGTGACACCACCAGCGGGAGGGAGGAGGCGCAGGAGTGTCCCGTCACGCCCTACGGTACCCCAAACGTGGATTGCACGCAGACCCCTTCGACGGACAATTGGAAGAACAATGAGACCCAGGCGCCGGTAGAAGTCTCTGAGAAGGAACCCGACGCCTCCACCTGTACGCACCCGATCCTCGCCTCCGTCGGTGCCGCAGAGGACTCCGTGCCGCACATGGACGTGACGCCGAATGACACGCAAGACACGCAGGACACGCAGGACACGCAGGACCAAGAGGCTGCCATTGTTCCCAAGGTCAAGGCACTGTCTGGCTCTCTCACCGTGACGCCCA
>JACEEZ010025658.1:55000-60000 GCA_016584305.1 Chionoecetes opilio | reverse complement strand
TTGCCCCCATTCGTGGAGTAAACATTTTACAAGCCAATATGCACTCTAGACCTTGCTCCCATTCGTGGAGTAAACATTTTACAAGCCTATATGACAGATTCACCAATCTATTTAGTACCAAAGAATGAATTCGGCTGAAATAGGTGTCCAAGCGAGCGAAGCGAGCTTGGACAATAATACCAGTCTACTAAATACATAACATACTGCAACTAAAATAGATCAAAACACACCTTGATACCCTGCAGCGGGAGGGCGTGGCTGACTCGAGGTAGCAGTGGCAGTAGTTGTAGTAGTAGTAGTAGTGGCAGTGGCAGTGGTGGTAGTAGTGGTATTAGTGGTAATGGGAATGATAGGCAATTCCTGATCAAATCCCTTCATGTTCCTAATGCGCGGCTGAGGAGCACAGTTATGGGGCGTCGAGTTTAGGGCAAGTGGGGGGGGGGGGGGCCTTCACTTCTGAAATAGAGGAAAAAAATATATATACGTATATGTAAACACAAATGTAATTACAACTGTCGATTAACAAAACAGAGGGAAAAAAATATATTGCAAGCCACTTCCACCACCGTAATAATAATAATAATAATAATAATAATATAATAATAATAATAATAATAACAATAATAACAATACTAATGATAATAAAAGGGTAAGGTTTAAACGAGTGGGAAAATAAAGTTCAATTCATTTATTTTCTCCCATGTTTCTAATTTCCTATAAAGGCATTACAACATATGGAGACGGAAATGACCTGACCTTTAATGCTTTTCCCTTTATTACTCTTCCCTGTATTGCTCTTCTCTGCACAATTTCCTAAAGCCGGAACCTTTACAAAACACTGCAAATGACATTAATTGAAACAACACATCTTAAACACCATCCAGTTAATTGTTTTAAATTTTTCTTCATAGATAAATTTTAAAAAACTTCTACTGCTACTACTACTACAACTAATGTTACTTCTACTACTACTACTACTACTACTACTACTGCTACTACTACTACGACTAATGTTACTTCTACTACTATTACTATTACTACTACTACTGCTACTACTACTACTACTGCTACTACTACTACGACTAATGTTACTTCTACTACTACTACTACTACTACTACTACTACTACTACTACTACTACTACTACTACTACTACTACTACTACTACGACTAATGTTACTTCTACTACTACTACTACTACTACTACTACTACTACTACTACTACTACTACTACTACTACTACTATACTACTACTACGACTAATGTTATTTCTACTACTACTACTACTACTACTACTACTACTACTACTACTACTACTACTACTACTACTATTTATTCTACTACTACTACTACTACTACTACTACTGCTACTTCTACTACTACTACTACTACTACTACTATTACTACTACTAATACTAATACTAATACTACTATTACTACTACTACTACTACAACTAATGCTATTTCTACTACTACTATACTACTACTACTACTACTACTACTGCTACTTCTACTACTACTACTACTACTACACTACTACTACTACTACTACTACTTCTACTACTACTACTACTACACAACTACTACTACTACTACTACTACTACTATTACTACTACTACTACTACAACTAATGCTATTTCTACTACTACTACTACTACTACTACTACTACTACTACTACTACTACTACTTCTACTACTACTACTACTACAACAACTACTACTACTACTACTACTACTACTATTACTACTACTACTACTACAACTAATGCTATTTCTACTACTACTACTACTACTACTACTACTACTACTACTACTACTACTACTACTACTACTACTACTACTACTACTACTACTACTACTACTACTACTACTACTATTTCTACTGCTTCTACATACACGCTTTATAAAGATCATTTTGTGACACTTTTATACACTGTTGTCAAAGTCAAACAAGATTAATACGTGTTTGTTATTCAGCAACCTGCATTAACTCTATTAAAGGTGGGACATGATAGGAGATAAAGGTGATAGGCGCTTCGGTGCACTTCCGCGGTGCGCATCTCCGTCTCTTTATTCATGACTAGCCGCAAAGCAGCCCTTCGGGCGGACTTTTTGGCTAGCTCCTGCGGAGGTTTGGTGGGCCGAAGGCCCACCAAACACAGACTCTCCAGATAGCCCCTTCTAACTTTCCTGAAATCATGGATGTAGAAATGTATGTATTAACGCCTTACCCATCACCCCCCACCCATTCACTCACCCATTACCCATCACCCCCCACCCATTCACTCACCCATTACCCATCACCACACACCCATTCACTCACCCATTACCCATCACCCCCCACCTATTCCCTCACCCATCACCCATCACCCCCAACCCATCACCCCCCACCCATTCACTCACCCATCACCCCACACCCATTACCCATCACCCCACCCATTCACTCACCCATTACCCATCACCCTACATCAAGGTTTCCTCAATTCTCGCAACCCACATTTTTTTCACAATTCTCGCTAATAGGCTGCTAAAAAAAAAAAAAAAAAAAAAAAGTGATCGGATGATTTCATAAGTGGGCTTATAATGTGCCCCTAGTCAAGCTGGTTCCAAAACTGTGCCATATGATGGGATTGTGCCACGGGGGGCGGCACCTATCGCGGACACACACACAGACACACAGACACACACACAGACATACTTTCGCTTATATTATTATAGAAGTATTATTTACCCCTTATTCAAGGACACAGTGTTACGTTAATGATCACGTTACCATAGTTACCGCTTTTATCGTACGTCTGGCAGCGGCTGTCTTGTCTTTATTTGTTTTGGTAGCGTTTGACATGTTGTAAGGGAGTGAGTGAGTGGAGTGAGCGTCCCGCCATCTGCCTCTCTCTCTCTCTCTCTCTCTCTCTCTCTCTCTGTCTGTCTGTCTGTATGTATGTGTTTCTCTCTGTCTTTCCGTCTCTCTCTCTCTCTGTCTCTCTCTCTCTCTCTCTCTCTCTCTCTCTCTCTCTCTCTCTCTCTCTCTCTCTCTCTCTCTCTCTCTCTCTCTCCATTCTTCAGTAATTAAAAGTGAAGTGAATTAAGGTGTGGCCATGTAATGAAAGCCTCTGAAGGTTATTATTGACTAATTTATTTGTTGAAGATATTGTATACGACTATACATGTGTCGATGCAATGAAGGATTAATTTTGAAAGAGTTATTTGATTTTATATAATGGCGAAAACAGACGTCATATTAATGCCAGGGACGGTGATTCACACACACACACACACACACACACACACACACACACACACACACACACACACACACACACACACACACACACACACACACACACACACACACACACACACACACATCCTCTTTGTATAACGTATATGTAACGACCCACTAAAACAATACAATCATGACTTCAAACACACCACACACACACACACACACACACACACACACACACACACACACACACACACACACACACACACACACACACACACACACACACACACACACACACACACAGATAATAATAATAGATAATTTATTGACCACAGTGTAGATAAATCTTAACATTAACACATAATCTTATAACAATACATACTGTTAGTACTAATATCAACAACACAAATAATGCAATCTGCAGTCCACATAATTATATTAAAACAAAAACAACATCAATTGTCGGTGCAGGAACAGTGGCAGGAGATATCCATGACACCCATACCTTACGCATACAAGTGCAAAATATCATGAATAATTTTACAACATTCATAATGGCTATATTTACCGTTAAATAGCTCACCTAAACACGTTAGGCCTACTGTCTGCCTAATATTGCTTGATACAGGACAATTTTCAACAACATGTTCCTCAGTCTGTACATCGCCACATACACACAGACGTTCCTCCAGTGGCAACCGGCCCCGCCCCCGCCTATTCCATCTTCCAGTCTCAACACACAAACTATGACCTGACACTCGGAAACGAGTGAAGGAGATCCTGTATCGGTCGTCGACCTTGTGACGGTCCCTGTACACACTGTGCACTGTAAGGCCGGGGTTTATGCTGCGGTACACGGCGCACCTTGACCCACTGGAAGCTGCGATGCGCTCATGCATATTTAACAAGAGGCCATGCATGTCGGGCACGTTGTTACCAATAAACTCTGCAATACTCACACACACACACACACACACATATCCTCTTTGTATAACTGTATATGTAACGACCCACTAAAACAATACAATCATGACTTCAAACACACACACACACACACACAACACACACACAACACACACACACACACACACACACACACACACACACACACACACACACACACACACACACACACACACACACACACACACACACAAACAAACACACACCCTTCATCAGTATCGCCAGAAGCACTCACTAACGAGGCGCAGTAAGACTAGGACAAAAGGGAACATATTGACACACTACTGACAGACAGAGAGAGAGAGAGAGAGAGAGACAGAGAGAGAGAGAGAGAGAGAGAGAGAGAGAGAGAGAGAGAGAGAGAGAGAGAGAGAGAGAGAGAGAGAGAGAGAGAGAGAGAGAGAGAGAGAGAGAGAGAGAGTTTCCTATTCAATCACGTATCTTCTTTTATTCATTTTCAGGTACGTACCAATACTATGCCTTTACATTATTTCGCATCCATTTCCTTCATAAAATCATTTCCCCAACGCTATCCTGTATACCTACATTTCCTTACATCACCAATTTTTGTTATCATTTTCCTTTCCATTTTTCCTTTCCTTTCCTTTCCTTTCCTCCATTATTCCTTTCTTTTCCTTTCCTACATAATTCTCTTCCTTTCCTATCCATTTTTCCTTTCCTTTCCTCCATTTTCCCTTCCTTTCCTATCCATTTTTCCTTTCCTTTCCTTTCCTTTCCTTTCCTTTCCTCCATTATTCCTTTCTTTTCCTTTCCTACATCTTTCTTTTCCTTTCCTCCATCATTCCTT
>JACEEZ010025658.1:50000-52500 GCA_016584305.1 Chionoecetes opilio | reverse complement strand
AAGTACGTTCTGGGCTTCAAAGGGTAAAAAAAAAAGTATGTTCTGGGCTTCAAAGGGTAAAAAAAAAAATCATTGTTTCTTTTCCTTTCCCTACAGACCCGTCGCCTCCCCAAAAAGCGAACGTCTTCTGCACTTCTTCAAACACATCCCAGCGGACCTCCACGCCAGGGTCACCGCCGCCGCCCCGCTCTCCACGCACGAGTTCGAGCAAGCGCTGACCTCCCCCAAGCAGAAGAGTCGAAGTCTGTCCAGCTCGCCGACCAACCTTGAGGACGACGGGAGGAAATCAAGAATGGTTGCTCTGTAAACATTGATTCTGGCGTTTTCTTTTTTATTTTGCTATCTCATATCCTCCTCCTCCTCCTCCTCCTCCTCTTCTTCCTTTTGCTATCTCATATCCTCCTCCTCCTCCTCCTCCTCCTCTTCCTTTTGCTATCTAATATCCTCTTCCTCCTCCTCCTCCTCCTTCCTTCTTTCCTTTCATTTCCTCCTCCTCGTCCTCCTATTTTTCATTTTCTATCTCATATCCTCCTCCTCCTCCTCCTCCTCCTCCTCGTCTTCTTCTTTTTGCTATATCATATCCTCCTCCTCCTCCTCCTTCTCCTCGTACTCCTCTTCTTCCTTTTGCTATCTCATATCCTCCTCCTCCTCCTCCTCCTCCTCCTCCTCCTCCTCCTCCTCCTCCTCCTCCTCCTCCTCCTCTTCCGCCTTTAATTTCCTCCTCCATTTCCTAAAGCATTAAACGTATAAAAGCATTTCGCAATATTTTTAATTAAATTATCTTTTCTTTCCCCGTTTCATCTTTCTCGTGTATTTTCGTTTGGGTTTTCGTGTAGATGTTCGTGTTTCTTCATATTATTTTCCTCACATTGTTTACAGAGTTTTCTTTCTTCTTTTCTATCCCCTATCTTTCTCTCTCTTTCTTTTCTATCCCCTATCTTTCTCTCTCTTTCTTTTCTATCCCCTATCTTTCTCTCTCTTTCTTTTCTATCCCCTATCTTTCTCTCTCTTTCTTTTCTATTCCCTCTCTTTCTCTCTCTTTCTTTTCTATCCCCTCTCTTTCTCTCTCTTCTTTTCTATCCCCTCTTTCTCTCTTTCTTTTCTATTCCCGAGCACTTCACTCGTGCACGTGTGTCTCCTCGTACCCTAAATTATTTCTATCCGTTACTTAACCTTGTCTTTTCCCTTTTAAATAATATATATCCTCTATCCCTCACTCACACACACACACACACACACACACACACACACCATCGTCTTCCTGCTATGCGAGACAATCACAGCGAAAGTCAACGTTTTAATTTCAACATAATCAAAATTATATTCACTATCACTATCATTCTCATTATGATTATTACTATTATTATCATTTATATCATTTATCATCATTACTCCAACTACTACTTCTACTACTACCACTATTACCACAACCACAACTGCTGCTTATATTGATACTTGATATACTAAAACTATTCTATTCATCAATTTAACTACTATTATCTTAACAATCATTCATATCTTTAACTATCAAATCACCGTCATTTCTCTACCATTCACAACTAGCCTATTCCCTTTTAATCATGTCTCCCGTAGCTCCTAATATCCGGAACCGTATTCGGAACCTCGACTCACCGATTTTCAGAGGATTTTATGGACTCAGCATCCGCTCTCGGTCGTTGAGGAAGAGAGTAAAAAGTGTAAAGACTTCCTTGTGACATAATGAGACGCGAAGACTAACAGGCACATCGATAAGTGTCTTTGTTAGGTTCCTCGACCCCCTAAAGAGCTGCCGGGTACGAAGCATCACAGTTGAAGATTTTTTTATATTTTATTGTGTTTGTAGTTTCGAGGGGAGAGAAGCATTCGTTCGACTGTATCCTCTCTCTACCCTTTTCTCTCTCTCTCTCTCTCTCTCTCTCTCTCTCTCTCTCTCTCTCTCTCTCTCTCTCTCTCTCTCTCTCTCTCTCTCTCCTCCTGTCCTCATGGTTACTTTCCTTTCTCTCAAATTCCTTCCCGATCTCTATCTTTTATGTTTTATCTTTCTGCCTCCCGTCCTCTCTCTCTCTCTCTCTCTCTCTTCTCTCTCTCTCTCTCTCTCTCTCTCTCTCTCTCTCTCTCTCTCTCTCTCTGTATACACGTGCCGGCCATGTACTTTTTGTTAGTTAGTGAAATAAAAGTAACACTGAAACAAGACTGATTTTTTCTAACCTATTCTAACATTTTCCTAGAAGCTAAGAGACCAATAATTTATCCGTCCTCTCATTTTCTGCAACATTTTATTCTTCTTTTCTCTATTTTCCTGCCACTAGTAATAGCCCTCAGTCATTGCATGCACTATTGGAAAACATTGAAAGCGTCTGTTCCTCTCTCACTCGCACACTACAATATGTTCTGAAGAGAGGAAGAAGAGCGATGGCAGACGGGAAAATCAATCTTCACTTCATATTTACTTCTTTATGCCTCTTGCACGTATCTGCCTTAGTTTTTTAGTTATTGAGAA
>JACEEZ010025658.1:32500-45000 GCA_016584305.1 Chionoecetes opilio | reverse complement strand
TATTATTGTGTTGTATATTAATGGTATATAGAGTTTTGTTCTTTCTCTGATCATCTCATTTTGATGTTGTATTTCTTGTCCGTCTCTCTCTATTTTTAGTATCTAATGTTTTCCACACTGTTCTCGCATTTCTTCGTCATCTCAGCTGCCATCATGCTTCCTACAATGTATAAACAATGCCTTAATCAATAATAGATGTTCATATTCATTTCTAATCCTTTCATCATGCTACATATTGTATAATTTGTTGAACATTCGTATTCAGGATTCCATTTCCACTCTAATATTCTGGAAAACCATTTGTGCTGTATATATAAATCCTTGTCATGTAATATTTAGGGTTTCTGAATCATATTTCACTTCATATTTCATTCTATTCATCGTTATTAGTTTATTTATTTATTTGATCTGCACTCTGTTCTTCTGTGACTTGTAATAATAACAATAATCACCAAGAACTCATTATTTATTTACGAAAAAAGAGTCTTGTCATATGCAACGAAAAGGCAAAAAAACAACTGTCTTTCTTACTTTACGAAAAAATTGGTAGGTATAATATAATCGCAATCCTATCAACAATTCATGATTTATTTACGAAAAAAGTCACGTAATATGAAACAAAAAACCAAAACACTGTATTACTTTACAAAAAAATGGGTATAATATAATGGCATTTATATCAGTGTCAACATAAAAAAATATTTAAAAAAAGAGTTCATGGTTTTAGATTTCCCTTTTCCTTCCTTTGAGAAACTCCCTCCAGCTGATGAAGCCGTCTTTGTCAAGGTCATTAGTGTCCATGACGCCATCCACCAACTCTGCAAAGGTAGCGAGAAGAAAACAGAAGTGTTAGGGAGGGCTGACGGTGGTGGTGGTGGTGTGGTTTGGTGGTGGTGGTGGTGGTGATCATTTAGCTGGAAGTTGGACAAAGTATTCAAAGGTTACGTATTCATGACTTCTAGTAGTAGTAGTAGTATAGTAGTAGTAGTATAGTAGTAGTAGTAGTAGTAGTAGTAGTAGTAGTAGTAGTAGTAGTAGTAGTAGTAGTAGTAGTAGTAGTAGTAGTAGTAGTAGTAGTAGTAGTAGTAGTAGTAGTAGTAGTAGTAGTAGTAGTAGTAGTAGTAGTAGTAGTGAAGTAGTAGTAGTAGTAGTAGTAGTAGTAGAAATAGCATTAATAGTAGTAGTAGTAGTAGCAGTAGTAGTAGTAGTAGTAGTAGTAGTAGTAGTAGTAGTAGTAGTAGTAGTAGTAGTAGTAGTAGTAGTAGTAGAAATAGCATTAGTAGTAGTAGTAGTAGTAGTAGTAGTAGTAGTAGTAGTAGTAGTAGTAGTAGTAGTAGTAGTAGTAGTAGTAGTAGTAGCAGTAGTCATATTTACATACCTATGAAAAACTTCCACCTGTCTTCCCACACTTGGTGACGATAGTTCCTCACCACTCGCTGTTCGTCCTCACTCAAGCCCTTCAGAGCATCGTTAGTGCCTCCTACCTCCTCTTCATCCTCCTCTTCATCCTCCTTCTCCTCCTCCACCACATGCCCAAGAGCCGCCAGAATCTCAAGCCCGTCCAGAAGAAGATTGTTGTCGAAGTCATGCATTCTGAAATATTTGGGTATGCTTTTGGGCGGTCGGAAAATGGTGTTTCTTGGTCATTCTGGTTATTTTCTTGTCCTATTTCTTATTCTTTATCATATTTTCTGCATTCTTTTTTCTGTTTTTTTTCTTTGTTTCATTTTTCTTTTGTGCGTCTCTCTCTCTCTCTCTCTCTCTCTCTCTCTCTCTCTCTCTCTCTCTCTCTCTCTCTCTCTCTCTCTCTCTCTCTCTCTCTCTCTCTCTCTCTCTCTCTCTCTCTCCACACCACCACACACACACACACACACACACACACACACACACACACACACACACACACACACACACACACACACACACACACACACACACACACACACACACACACACACACACACACACACACACACACACACACACACACACACACCTGAAGTAATGAAAGTCTAGTTCCTTTTCGGACATCTCTTGTATCTTCTCCAGGTTCATATAATCAGGTAGTTCCTCCTTCAAGTGCCTGACGAAGGAAGAATAAGCAACGTTAATTACTTTCATATTACCTGCGAGTCACTTATACCTACTCCTTCCTAGGTCTTATATTTTCATCAATTAACAGATAATAGTTACAGGAACTACCATGTGTAACAGGAACTACTATGTGTAACAGGAACCAAAGTACCAAAATACCAAGTAAACCCACTTCGTATACGAACAGAAAAATCTGGCAACTCTGGTCAAATAGTGACGTAGATGGAAGACGCTCTCACTCCTCAAGGCTGCTTCGAGAGAGAGAGAGAGAGCGTTCCATCGACGTCACTATTTGACCGGAGTTGCCAGATTTTTCTGTTCGCATACGAAGTGGGTTTACTTGGTATTTTGGTACTTTGACAGGAACTACCACGTGTATAGGTCTCGTAGCCTCTTGTAGCTTCCTTACTTTCTTATGATCTTCTTTCTTCTTCTTACAACTCTACTAATCATTCCTATCTTGCTCCTCCTACTAGCCTTCAAAGTTGTAAGCAAACATTACTGTATATCGACGGCTATCATTAAATGTTAAATATTTCCTCCGAACTCCGAACAGGAACTACCTCGTATAGTTCTCACGGCCTCTTGTAGCTTCCTTATTTTCTTATATTCTTATGTTTCCTCCGCTTACAGAAAAAAATCACTTACTCCCTATCGTGAAAGAGCTCATTATCCTGCAGAAGCTTCGGGTTTTCCAGGGTCTCCTTCGGCATGCGCTTCGGGTCACTCGGTGTTGTGTATGGAGGGGGTCGCTTAGGGACATGATGGTGGGGATGAAGGTTAGGCCCCTGATCCCTTACATGGCCATGGTGCTTCATATGGCCATAAGACCCCGAAGGCCCCTGGTAATTGGGTGGTTGTCCCTCTATGGCATCCACAAACGCCCACACAGCCGCCCACACAGCAAGTGACGCCCACATGATGTCACGGGCTTTCATGGATCACGAGGTCTGGTGCGCGGGAGGAAGAAGAGGAAGAGGAGCTGTAGGAGGATGTGGGATGTGTGGGTGGTGTTATTTTGATGATATTCTGCATATTATTATGCTCACTTGTTTGTCTGCTTTGAGAGAGAGAGAGGGGGGAGGGACATACAGACAGACAGAGAGAAGAGGAGAGAGAGAGAGAGAAGAGAGAGAGAGAGAGAGAGAGAGAGAGAGAGAGGGGAGAGAGGAGAGAGAAGAGACGAGAGGAGAGAGAGAGACGAGAGAAAGAGAAGCAGAGAGACAACAGACAGACAGAGAGAGAGACAGAGAGAGACGAACAGACAGACAGGAGAGAAGAGAGAGAGAGAGAGAGACAGACAGACAGAGAGACAGAGAGACGAGAGAGAGAGAGAGAGAAGAAGAGAGAGAGAGAGAGAGAGAGAGAGAGAGAAGAGAGAGAGAGAGAGAGAGAGAGAGAGAGAGAGAGAGAGAGCAAACAGACAGAAGAGAGAGAGAGAGAGAGAGACAGAGACGAGAGAGAGAGAGGAAGAGAGAGAGAGAGAGAGAGAGAGAGAGAGAGAGAGAGAGAGAGAGAGAGAGAGAGAGAGAAGAGAGAGAAAGAGAGAGAGAGAGAGAGAGAAGAGAGAGAGAGAGAGAGAGAGAGAGAGAGAGAAGAGAGAGAGAGAGAGAGAGAGAGAGATGCAATATATTGTTATGTTATTGACAAGCCTAGATGGAATTGCTGGAAAAGAAAGAATACATAGAAATATTCCTGGAAGCTCCTTTGCAATACCCCTTCCTCCCTTATTCATCCCAAACAATATTCTCTGATGTATATAGATTGATGATAATAACAATAATGATTCAAAAGTAATAAGAGCAATCATTATAATCATGACAATAATAGAAGGGGTGATATTGACAAGTATGACGCAAACACTCGTCAACAATTACGTAAAAGGGCCAATTCTGTACGTCAATTTCACACTATTTTCCGCCGCTACATAAAACCCTTTGTGTGCGCCAACAAGGGTGAAAAAATGCAATTATAAATGAATAAAAAAATGGATATAGATAATTTAGATAAAGATAGGTACAGAAAAGGTTAAAAATATGAATGTTAGAATAAACTGCCTTTTTATGAATTTGATTTGTGGCGTGGAAGAGTAGAATCATTTGTTGACATATTATTTATCTATTTGGGACTGACAACTAGGCTTTTTGTTACCTCTTTATTTTCGCCCTTGGCCAGTCCTTTGTGATGTAAAAAAAAAAATACAGTTGCGATAAACAATTATGTACTATACGTCACTGCAGGAAAAATAATTATGAAATGTTGTGGTAAGTCTTCTAATATATCTTTTCTTGTATTTATTGACTTACATATCCCTGATTTTTGTAATAGTTTTCTTGCCTTACATAATAGCACAATTGATTTCCTTTCAAACTTTTCCTATTTCTTTCTTTCTTTTATGTAAATACCTCCTTTTCCTTCCCTCTTCCTTCTTTCTTTTATGTAAATACCTCCTTTTCCTTCCCTCTTCCTTCTTTCTTTTATGTAAATACCTCCTTTTCCTTTCTTTTTCCTTCTTTCTTTTATGTAAATACCTCCTTTTCCTTTCCTCTTCCTTCTTTCTTTTATGTAAATACCTCCTTTTCCTTCCCTCTTCCTTCTTTCTTTTATGTAAATACCTCCTTTTCCTTTCCTCTTCCTTCTTTCTTTTATGTAAATACCTCCTTTTCCATTCCTCTTCCTTCTTTCTTTTATGTAAATACCTCCTTTTCCTTCCCTCTTCCTTCTTTCTTTTATGTAAATACCTCCTTTTCCTTCCCTCTTCCTTCTTTCTTTTATGTAAATACCTCCTTTTCCTTCCCTCTTCCTTCTTTCTTTTATGTAAATACCTCCTTTTCCTTTCCTTTTCCTTCTTTCTTTTATGTAAATACCTCCTTTTCCTTTCCTCTCCCTTTCTCCCTTTCCGTCTTCATAATATTAATACCTTTATCTTAATTATTTGCACCGTCCTCACACCTCTTTCTATTAAATCTCTCTCATCTATCAAAAAAAAACCACTTAACGTATTAATTTAGAAGTTATTGTGTGTAAAAGAAAAAGGCGAAAGGGAGGCGAGATGTACTTGAGTTATAGAGTTCATTAAAGATGTGTGTGTAGTGAATGGAGGGAAGGATAGAAGGAGAGAGAACAGGTCAAAGGTTAGTTTATATAGGCTGGGATGTTCTGTTGATTGTTTGTAAATATAAAGGTGATTGCAATACTAGAGCCATTTATTGATGAAGTTATTGTTGTTGTTGTTGTTACTGTTGTTGTTGTTGTTCATAGCATTGATTTCAGCGTTGGTAGGGGAAACGTAAACCCAGGAAGTGACCTCTCTCTCTCTCTCTCTCTCTCTCTCTCTCTCTCTCTCTCTCTCTCTCTCTCTCTCTCTCTCTCTCTCTCTCTCTCTCTCTCTCTCTCTCTCTCTCTCTCTCTCTCTCTCTCTCTCTCTCTCTCTCTCTCTCTCTCACATGCTGACAGATGCGCCTCCAACTTTGCAAAAACTGTTAGGAGGAAATGAAGGTCAGTGGTTTCATGCATTTTTCTTTGTCTATCATCATTATCATCACCAGTTTTCAACGTTATTCTCCTTCTACTCTTCTTCTTCCTCCTCCTCCTCCTACTTCTCTTACTCCTCTTACTCCTGCTGCTACTCCTTCACCTCCTCCTGCTAACATCCTAACTGCTGCAGTAGTCAGGAACCCAACAAAATAATACGTCAAAACAAAAGTTATAATTGCCATGAATTACCTCCTCCTCCTCCTCCCCCTCCTCCTCCTCCTCCTCCTCCTCCTCCGCCTCCAACTCCTCCTCCTCCTCCGCCTCCTCCTCCTCCTCCTCCTCCTTCTTTCTGAATGCGCTTCGTGATGACCCAGAGAGCGACATTTTTTCTTTCACCTCAAAGTACCTCGTTACTCATGAAAGAAGGAGGAGGAGGAGGAGGAGAAGGATTACATAGGATTACATAGGAGTAACAGACACCAGGAGACCTATTGGTCCATAGCGAGGGTATCTGCTGAACTACATACTACTAACTATCAACTACTTGTAAGAAAACAGTTGGAAAATGATACCTTGTCCCTAAAGAGGATAGGAACATGGAAGTTTCAGGATAGGAACATGGAAGTTTCAGGATAGGAACATGGAAATTTCAGGGAACATGGAAGTTTCAAAGGAACATGGAAGTTTCAGGAACATGGAAGTTTCAGGAGGAGGAGGAGGAGGAGGAGGAGGAGGAGGAGCAGGAAAAGGAGGAGGGAAGGAGGAGGAGGAAGAGGGGAGGAGGAGGAGGAGGGGAGGAGGAGGAGCTGTTTTGCCGGAAGTGACATTACGAGGCAGGATCATTACCTCTTTTTGACCTGCGAAATTTAGGGCATTGTGTCCTCTCTCTCTCTCTCTCTCTCTCTCTCTCTCTCTCTCTCTCTCTCTCTCTCTCTCTCTCTCTCTCTCTCTCTCTGCCCGTCAGGGTGGCAAGGTTGGTAGAGACGTGAGTTCACAATGTGCAGCGTCCCTGTGCATTCCGTCAGCGGTTCGAGTCCGCCTAGTTCGTGCTGACGTGGCGGCGCTTTGTATAGTCAATAACCTTGTAGTTGGTACTTGCAAAGTGTCTAGATAGGATGAAAATCTTATCTTATCTCTCTCTCTCTCTCTCTCTCTCTCTCTCTCTCTCTCTCTCTCTCTCTCTCTCTCTCTCTCTCTCTCTCTCTCTCTCTCTCTCTCTCTCTCTCTCTCTCTCTCTCTCTTTCTTTTTCCTCCTGACCCTCATCCTCTTCCTAACGTTACCAACATGTACAGTACAACCCACCTGTCGCACGCACACACACACACACACACACACACACACACACACACACCACACGAACACTTACTTAACATTTTTTTTCCACAGACACATTTAGGGAGGAGTGGTGGAGGGAGGGGTACAGTATTAACCCCTCAACCCCCCCACATCCTCCACCTCCACCCCTACCATTACCACAACCCCTTACCACAACCCTCCATCACCCGCACCACCAGGCCACATAACGGGAACCTGGATAATGACGAAGGGAAGTTACAAGACGTAGTTGAGACACGGAGTTCGGGAGGGACGGACGAGAACGTTAATCCTCCTCCGGTAGCAACACTCCTTCAGGAAACTACTCCGTAACCTCCTGACGATGAAGCTCCTACATACAGCTTCCTTATGGCTCCTCACTACCCTCCTCCTTACCTTCAACATCCAATCCAACGGCCTAGAAAACCCATCTAACGTCCAGTATAACGCAGGAATCACTACTGACGAAGGAAATGGAGAAGTGGAGATATCAGAACGTGCTACCACCTACTCCTCCCTCTTAACCTTGAATGTCTCCAACGCTATCATCGTGGGCCTCGTCGCTGCTGCAGGTGCTGTTTACTACGGCGGTGTTCCCTTCTTCAGCCCCATCCGTAGGTCCTTAACAAGCATCTGGGACTCAGTGGACGTGGCTGGTATGATGGAGTCTGGTGTGACGGGTCTCGCGGAAGCTGTCACCGCCCTTACGCCCGTTGTGCAGGAAGCTCTTCGTGTGTATAGTGAAACGTACTCATAGCTTTGTTAGGTAAGTTGTTTGTTTTGATTGTGTGTGTGTGTGTGTGTGTGTTGTTGTTGTTGTTGTTGTGTGTGTGTGTTGTTGTTGTTGTGTGCGTGTGTTGTTGCTGTTGTTGTTGTTGTGTGTGTGTGTGTTGTTGTTGTTGTTGTTGTTGTTGTGTGTGTGTGTGTTGTTGTTGTTGTTGTTGTCAGTGGCGGCTCGTGGCATAGGGCTGCAGAGCTGCAGCACCCCCAGACACTCACTGCCAGTTGTATGATGCCTTTAGAGACACAGCAGAATTGATACACTACTAACAAATATATCATAATAAAAAGTCATTATATGTTATTTAATTATTTTCAATACGTTACTAAGTGAATTTTCATTAAAACCAGACCAAAATTTATGTTACTTTCATATTTGCTGTACGATTATGTTTGCGCCGCCGCCGCGCCACTTGTGAACACAAAGAGCTGCAGTCGAGGCAGCTGTCTCGCCCCTCTCGTGTTTACAGTGCGTGTGGACGGTGTGGTTAAATCATGCTTTCTTGAATTACCCTATGACGATGGAAAATCCAGTGAAGTATTTGCAAAACATCAACTTATCCCAGCTGACATTAAATGAAAAGACTAAAATCAAGCGGTTCCGATTTTATTTTCAAGTAATACTGTAATTCTACCATCACCACCTCAGCCATCCCCTCTACTACCAACACTACCACCCACACCATCCCTTCTACCACCACCACTACTACCATGCCCTGAAATCCGTGAACATCAACTACAACTCATACCTGAGATTGAGTTTTTTAGGTAAAATTTGTGTATCCTACGGTTGTGTAAAGCTTGCAGTCCCTCCATTTTATTTTATCACGAGCCGCCACTGGTTGTTGTGTGTGTGGGGGGAAGGGATGGGTTCTGCATCTTTCGTCTCCTATCTCTTGGTAATAATAGTGATAAAAACAATGAAAATGATAATACTAGTAATCAAGAATTTTTGTAAAGATGCAGTAGGGAAAATTGATATCTGGAGGAGTGTACTATAGGAATAAAAGTTACATAGAACATGACATTCAATTAAGGAAGGGAGACCAACCTTCAGAGAGAGAGAGAGAGAGAGAGAGAGAGAGAGAGGAGAAGAGAGAGAGAGAGAGAGAGAGAGAGAGAGGAGAGAGAGAGAGAAGAGAGAGAGAGAGCAGATATCCGCTTCCCTCTATTACTACATTTCACGTTTAATAAAGGAACAGTAATACCTACGTTCTCTCTCTCTCTCTCTCTCTCTCTCTCTCTCCTCCTTCTCTCTCCTCTTACTCTCTCTCTCTCTCTCTCTCTCTCTCTCTCTCTCTCTCTCTCTCTCTCTCTCTCTCTCTCTCTCTCTCTCTCGTTTCTTTCTTCCATTCTGTAACTTTCTGAATCTCTCATTTCCTTTCTCCATTTACCATTCCCCTCTTTTCCTTTCCCGCCCTTCCTTCCTTCCTCCCACCTTACACACACAACACCAACACAACAAACACACACCACACCACACACACACACACACACACACAGACGAAACAAGAGTGGGAGAAAAGGCGCGTGGGAAAAAAAACTTAAAAAACATGATAAACTAAGCACTCAAAGATGCAATCCTCAAGATTAAGAAAAGAAAAAATAAAAATAAGGATTTAGTCTTATTTCGGACATTGCTTTCAATATTTAATAATGAAATAAAGAGTTAAAAAATAACTAAGGATAAAGTAAAATGTAAAAAAAAAAAAAAGCAGCGAATGTTAAGTTTATGGAGAAGCATTGAGGGAGAGAAGTAGAGAGAGAAGGAGAGAGAAGAGAGAGAGAGAGAGAGAGAGAGAGAGAGAGAGAGAGAGAGAGAGAGAGAGAGAGAGAGAGAGAGAGAGAGGAGAGAGAGAGAGAGAGAGAGAGAGAGAGAGAGAGAGAGAGAGAGAAGAGAGAGAGAGAGAGAGAGATTAAGAGAGATAGAGAGAGAGATGAGAAAGAGACAGAGAGAGAGAGTCAAAAGAAGGGACTGAATATCGAGAAGAGAGAGAGAGTGGAAAAGAGGGGAAGAGAAGAGAAGAGATGGAGAAGAGAGAGAGAGAGAGAGAGAGATTAGAGTCAGAAAAAGAAATAGAAAAAAATCCAGAGAGTCACAAGAAAGGGAATGAAAACGAAAAAGGTGGAAAAAGGGTTCTGGAATGGTATTGGAAACCCTTGAGAGAGAGAGAGAGAGAGGAGAGAGAGAGAGAAGGAGAGAGAGAGACGAGAGAGAGAGGAGAGGAGGAGAGGAGAGAGAGAGAGAGAGAGAGAGAGGAGAGAGAGAGAGAGAGAGAGAGAGGAGAGAGAGAGAGAGAGAGAGGAGAGAGAGAAAGAGAGAGTGCGAGAGCGAGAGAGAGAGAGAGAGCGAGAGAGAGAGAGAGAGAGAGAGAGAGAGAGAGAGAGAGAGAGAGAGAGAGAGAGAGAGAGAGAGAGAGAGAGAGAGAGAGAGAGAGAGAGAGAGAGAGAGAGAGAGAGAGAGAGAGAGACTTACACAAAAGAAAATGAAAGAAAAAAAAATATATATAGGAGAAAGAATGATAGAATGGTGCAAAAATAGAAAAAAAAATGTTCGTGGAATGGTAAAAGGGAAAGAAAAAAATCTCGAAGAAAGCTATTTATGTTTCAATAATTATGAGAAAACGTTACACAAAAAATATAAACTTAACAAACTCAGCACTTAACCCCTTGAGGCCCAGAACGTCATTTCCATCGTAATTTGACCCCTATTAGATGATTTTTAGTGACTATAAGCAATGTTTTTATAGCTATGACCTGTTTTGTATCCTTGTCGACTAACTTGGTAATTTGGTTTTAGTTACTTTTCGTAATTTTATGGCTCGACAACATACACTTTATTATAGCCAAGGAAAGATCTGGGCGTGAAGGCGTTAAGGTAATAATAAAACGTATACATATTCGCCTTTATGATAACTGTCTCTTAGTTCTAATATTATATCACTTTATTAACTTCCTTACATCCTTTTGCTTCTATTACTACCGTAGATAACACTATAGTCGCCAGTCACTTGCCACTGCACTAATGTCGCCAGGCACAATATATTACGAATTTTAGCATCACTACAGACTTTTATGTGCCACTGAAGACATGCAGTGTGATGTACATAATGTAAACTACTGCGCATGCGTCTTCAGTGGCACATAAAAGTCTGTAGTGATGTTAAAACTTGTAATATATTATGCCTGGCGACATTAATGCAGTGGCAAGTGACTGGCGACTATAGTGTTATCTACGGTACAATAATGAGATTTTAGATTATAACTGACATTTCACTGATTTTTTTTTTCGCTTTCAACCTCCATGAAAATAAATGTGATGTTTTTTTTATTACTGACGCTCAAAGTATAACGTAATTCAATCATTTATTAATTCATTTTCGAATCTTTCTTCACATAACATATTTTTTCATGTGTTAAAAAGAATCCCATTTTTATTTTCTTGTTGTGTAGCGGAAATATAAATAGCATAATCTAATCCTTTCCTCGAAGTGTCTCAAAAAAGTATAGACACCATAAAGAATAATATAGAGGCTTTGAACCTATTTTTACATAAAGACACAAAGAGCAATAATTTTTAGCCAATTTTCCACCTATAAAGGAAGGAAGGAATTAGAATAAAGAATAATATAGAAGATTTGAACATATTTTTATAGAAACACACAGGGAGCAATCATTTCTGCCCACTTTCCACCTATGCAAGGGAGGAAGAAATTGGAATCCGAAATAGGAAACAGATATAGAGGAGAAATTGGAATCAGAACCACTTCTACAAAATAAACGAGACCCATTAAAAAGATAAAAATACATGCACAGAAATATAGAAAAGAAAATTCATCTCAAGTTAGAGAAATAAATTAATGAATAAATGAATAAAAATAAAAATAATAAATGAAGTGAAAATAAAACAAATGAAATAAATAAAACGAAAGAAATGAATTGAAATATAAATTAATTGTAACTGAAATATATTGAGCCATGAATGAGTTTGAATCTCACCTGTATGACTATAGTCTATTTTTTGTATTATGGTCAAAATGCAGTAAGGAAGCCACGCCCCCTGCCTCCCCTTCTATTCTACGGGGCAGCTGATTGGTGCAGTCCTCGTATCATCACTACCAATCACAATATCTTCACTACTTAACAGCGCGTGACCACTGGACAGAGCAATCTTCACTACAGAGGGTGACAAAATAAAAAATCCCTCTGTAGTGAAGATTGCTCTGTCCAGTGGTCACGCCGCTGTTAAGTAGTGAAGATATTGTGATTGGTAGTGATGATACGAGGAATGCACCAATCAGCTGCCACGTAGAATAGAAGGGCAGGCAGGGGGCGTGGCTTCCTTACTGCATTTTGACCATAATAAAAACAATAGACTATAAGTACTTAATGAGATCACAGGTAGAGGAGATGAAGAAGGAGAAAGAAGGAGAGATAGAAGAAGAGGAAGAATTTAAGAAGTAGAAATGATGGATGAAGATTTTTTTGAACTCAACTCTTATAAAAAATCGTATTCCAAAAAACTGAATACGGTTCCAGAGAAAAAAGAAAATAGGGATGAGTGAGTTATTCATTTCGTTTCGTCTTAAATTTCTTTAAGTTCGTCTTTTTTGCTTTATTTTTCGTTCAGAGGGTAGAAAATAGTTCTTTGTGAGGTTTAATATATGGAACGAGGATCATATATTTCAAAAGGTTAAGCTGGGATGTTCTAATAGCGAGAGAGAGAGAGAGAGAGAGGAGAAGAGAGAGAGGGAGAAAAGAGAGAGAGAGAGAGAGAGAGAGGGGAGAGAGGAGAAAAGAGAAGAGGAGAGAGAGAGAGGAGAGAGAGAGGAGA
>JACEEZ010025658.1:0-22500 GCA_016584305.1 Chionoecetes opilio | reverse complement strand
AGGTCACCTTGAACCCCTGGTGATTTGAAGGTAAGGTTTTCGGTGAGATAATTCTGAGTGTTGTAGGAAGTTAAATTACTGTGGTTAGGCTACTTGTCATTTATTAGGGATCTTATTTGCCTGTGTCATTAAACTTGAGTCATGTAGTGTCCGGCTTGTGAGTCATGTAGTGTTCGGCTTGTGAGTCATATAGTGTTAAGCTTGTGAGTCATGTAGTGTTAAGCTTGTGAGTCATGTAGTGTTAAGCTTGTGAGTCATGTAGTGTTCGGCTTGTGAGTCATGTAGTGTTAAGCTTGTGAGTCATGTACTGTTAAGCTTGTGAGTCATGTAGTGTCAAGCTTGTGAGTCATGTAGTGTTCAGCTTGATTGGTTATGAAAAATTTCTACAGTGACCATAATGGGACCACTCATATAGCTAAGGGGGAAAAACAACCATAAAAACAAGAGAACAATAAGAGAGAGAGAGAGAGAGAGAGAGAGAGAGAGAGAGAGAGAGAGAGAGAGAGAGAGAGAGAGAGAGAGAGAATGTAAAGGTAATGTTGTGGTGGCACTGAAGGAGTCACGTCAGGAGGAGGAGGGGGAGTGTCTGTCAGGGAGTGGAAGATAGCCATTAGTTAGGTCTAGTAACGGCGGCCACTTCTCTCTCTCTCTCTCTGTTCTATCTTCGTGCATAACGGGACGCGTAAAACTACAGCTTAAGTACTTACCTTGTGTTTTCTCTCTCTCTCTCTCTCTCTCTCTCTCCTCTCTCTCTGGTAAGTGTGTCATATCGAGGAGTAGTTGTCTCGCTGACCGCTGGTAGGGCTGGAGGTGAGGCGACGACAGACCCGCCAACCTAAGGACTCCACTCAGGCAGTCTCCCTTCTGCAGGTTCCACGGGCTGCCCCCTGCCAATGGACGGGCGGCCATGTCACCGCGCCGCTCCGTGGTGTGGGAGTGTGTGGTGGGCGTGGTGGGCGTGGCGGGCGTGGTCTTCCTGGTGTGCTTCACGTGGGAGGCTGATCAGTTTGCTGGGTTGCCGCCTCCTGTCCCTTCACTGTCCCGACGTCCTTCCCCGCGAGGCCCACCGGAGCTCTTCCCTCCCCCTGCGCCGCTCCTGGACCTACCGGAGGTGTCCTTTGTCACCAACACTGAGTGCGGCGCCGAGAACCTCCTCCTCGTCATCCTCGTCATTTCTCATCCCGCCAACATCGCCCTGAGGGACACCCACCGCGCCTACGTGTCCTGGGAGACCCTGGCCGCCCTGGGAGCTCGGCGTGTGTTTGTTCTGGCGGACGCGAGCGGCGCCGCACAGCCTGAGTACCCGGCTGTTGGGCGCGACCTTGTGCTGCGGGAGGCGAGCCTGTACAAGGACCTGGTGGTGGCGGACTTCCCAGAGCACTACCGCAGTCTCACCTACAAACACGTACTGGCTCTCTCCTGGGCAGCCTCCTTTTGTGCCTCCGCCGCCTTCCTCCTCAAGATGGATGACGACATCATGGTGGACGTGTGGGCGGTGGCAGAGCTGCTGCGGGCGGGGCCTTGCCTTGACCCTGAGGGAGAGGTGCAGACAAGGCCAGGTTCTGGGGGGCGCCCACTGGCGAGGCGCGAGGCGTGGGCGGCGGGGCTGGTGCAGAAAGGGTTGATCCCCCAGCGGGTGAAGGGTAAGTGGCGCGTCACGCAGGACGAGTATGCAGGACAGGTGTACCCAGACTTCCTGTCCGGCTGGGCCTACCTGGCCACGCGCCCCGCTGCCACCGCCATCCTGCACGCCCTCGCTTCCTTGCCGCCCTTCTGGATTGACGACGTGCACGTGACAGGCACGGCGGCGGCCCTGGCGGGTGTGCCGCGCTACTCCTTGGGCCGCCACTACTCCCTGCTGCCGGGAGCTGCCGCCTGCTGTCTTCAGCAGCCATCTGGGCAAGGCCCTTCCCAAAACTTCCCCCTTATTCGCATGTGCGACCTCCTCGTCGTGCCCTCCGAAAAGAATGTGACCCTGATGGCGGAATGGCTGAGGGCGGTGCGGCGCTGCCACCTGGAGACCCTGTGCCCCGCCACCTCCCCCGCCGCCTGCCGCGCCACGTTCCACCACCAGGGCCGCGTCGTGGCCACCATTACCAGGCTGACCTAAGGGCCCACTCCCGCCATGGGCCAACCTCACGAGGCACCCGTCATGGCACTAGTCACACCTGTGCCCTGATGCTACACGCCGCACAGGGTCACAGGCAGCCCTCGGCCCTCGGCACCGCGCGGCCCGCCCCTCCTGACATCCCACTGACACGCATTCCTGCCGTCCCGAGGCAGTGGCTGCGTGGGGCGTGACCCGGTGTCGTGTGGGCCCGAGACTCAGGACACAGGCGTTGGTGGGGAAGGGCAAGTTATGTAATGTGGCTACGATGTAGAATAGTCAGTGATCATAGAACAGTTTTCTATGGATAGAGTTGATATACTCGCAGATAATGTAAGACTCACGTAATTTGTTTCGTACGAGTTTCGTGTGTTGTATGAGGCAAAGCCATATATATATATATCTTTATATGGCTTTGGTATGAGGAGCGTAGAGACGCGTCATACAGGCTGTGGTGGAACGGGGGTGTAAAAATGGGGGGCACTCGGTGGGGCACAGGTAAATATGGGGGGGCACCATAGTTTTCACATATATATATTATATATATATATATATATATAATATATATATATATATATATATATATATATATATATTCGCTGAGCTGAGTGTATGAAACGACTATGGTTTCATATAGACTACGAAACAACTTTTTGGTGTACGAATCTACTGGTCAGCAGGTCAGATCAGATATGTTTGTATATTTTGATGTGTTTGTGTCCTCACTAATGACTTCTTGGTCTAAATCACCCTGTTTTCCATAAGGGGGCGGGGCGTAGGCCAAAAAACAAGGGGTGAAGGGGGGGCTAAGAGAGAAGGAAGTATTATCAACATTGTATGATATGGTAAAATTCTCGAGTCCTTTTTCGCCCTTATTAGTGGGTTTTTTCCTCCAGACCTTCACAGATTCCTTTAGATACCTATAAAATGTAATTATAGAATGGGGGAGAGATGCCCCCTTCACCCTCCCTCCCCTTCTAAGTGATAAATGACTGTAAGTGTAAATGCATGTAACGATAGCCCTTATATAGTTTCAGTAGCTATGGCAGGTACCGTAGAGTCAAGCGCCATCTGTTGAGCTTGGGAGAAAATGTCTCAGTTTGTTTTGGTTGTGTGTCTCGCTCGGGGAATCATGTAAGGTGGATCGATTATTTTATATTTTTCTACACATTTAACACCAAGACTGACCGGCAGCTATACACGTAAAGCATTAATGGTAAGTCGTGTTGATTCTCATGTATAGATAGGAAGGTTTCAGGAGGGTAAAATAACTATATGGATGAACATGTGATATGGTCTACCGGGTACAGAATTACTAATACAGTAATTCCTGACTTGACGGCTCTTGTAGTTTTCGTAACGTGCATGTAGTGTGTGTATAAGTGGCTGTGTAAGTATGGGGAGAGGCGTGGTGGTTTCTGTGATGAGGGGAGAAACAGGTGGTTGTATACCGTCCTGTATGGGGGTGCAGTCAGTTCGTACACAAGTTGTTTCGTACACCAGTAGATTCGTACACCAAAACGTTGTTTCGTAGTCTATATGAAACCATAGTCGTTTCGTACACTCAGCTCAGAGTTAAGCTTGATTACTAGAGTTACGAAATGACACCAGGTATGTACGAAAAAACTTAAAATCCGTGTACGAAACTACTAACAAAACCTGGGTACGAAACAACGGTACATTTTTACAATAGGACCGAAATTCCCTACACAATTAGGAGTAAGGTTTCTGTTCACCTTCATGGATTCTAAGAAACATTCACTCTATGAGCTTCCGTCGCAAATCACTACTTTCGGAGATAAAAGATGTTTTTAGTAGGTAGGGGTGTATAAGAAATATGAAAATTAAACTAACCTAACCCCACTTTTTGTCTCACGAACCTCAACTAACCTAACCCCACGCTTTAACCTCCTAACTAAAGCCAAATCCTCATTAAAAAGTGTCCGCGGCAAGGGAAGAACAGAGGCGATGCAGGTCACAAGAGGAGGAAGAGTAAGGCGCCCGTAAACACTTGTCTCGCCGCCCTATAAACAACATGTCATATCTCCAAAAGTATGATTTGCGACGGAAGCTCATAGAGAGAATGTTTCCTAGAATCCAATAAGGTAAACAGAAACCACACTCCCAATTGTGTAGGGAATTTCGGTCCTATAGTAAAATAATACCGAAACAACTTGTGTACGAAACTCCCTGTAACCCCTGTATGTACCTGGCTCAAAATAAGATCAGTCATTTATTTTAGGGAGAATATATCGATGCAAGGCTAATATGGCTGTGATGTATTATTGTCCCGCCTCTAATTATCACCAACAATACTCCTTATTTATGCTATAATACAGGTATTTCAAATTTTCAATGGTAAAACACCTTATTTATAGTATTAGTAATATTATTATTAATCCCTATTTTATTTGAGCCACCAATGCGATTGTCAAAGTACTTATAAAACCCTAGGAATACTATAGCAATCCTGTGGGGGTCCATACAATAACAGAACGGTCCGGAATGGTCCGGAACGGAGATTATGTCCGGAACGGAGTTTATTTTAAGACAATTTGGCATTTATTGGGACATTGAATGAAGTTATTAAAAGAATAATAATGTTTTATTCGACATTAAACGATACATTCTGGAAGAAATTAATTTTTTCGGCTCGAAAAGATAAATCTCCGATCATGCAATGCATTGTCATTGTAATGCACGGTTCATTCGCCAGGTGTCGGCATAACCAGAATCAGGTCTGGGACACTGGTTAATAAGAAGATGTACTTATTATGACGATGTATGAATATTAGAGAAGCAGCTTGGGCAGTGGAAATCCAGGGAATCTCCTTCCCATAATTTCACCTCGTCCTTGGAGAGAGGAACACATTTGTAGTGTACCCAGTTCCTGCATGCACTGCATTCGATGCAGTCATTTAAACATTCGTTTTGGCAGTGGGTACAGGGGCACTGTACAACAGGTTTCTTCGTTTGTTTACGATTGCGATGAGACATGTTGGACATGTTTTATCAGAGACTGATGACTTTTTCAGAAATCGGCTAGTTTATATAACCTTAATTGCAATTAACATTTATAGATTGTGCTGACATCAGAGATTGACTAGTGATTAACTAGCACGCTTCATTAGTTCGGAAGGACAAATCAAAAGAGACGTCATCAACGAACAGTTTAAGATATAAATATACCCTTAAGACCCTTCTAAACCCACCCTCCAGCCCGTTTTGGAACTCTGTTCCGGAAAATAATCTCCGTTCCGGTTATTGTATGGACCGATCCTGTGGGACTTCTAATGCCCTCCTATGACTCCTGTAGGATGCGTGAAGGAGCGAATATACGTCTTTATATCCCGGATAAAAAAAGATTGGCCGACCAGCTGATTTGGCACATTGTACCCAGCTGAAAATGATAGAGAAAAAGTAAGTTAGGCGGCCTGTGCAGCCCAGCCCGCCAACCCCTGGGGAACATTAACCAAGAAGTGTTCTGTCTGTGTAGACTGTAGAATATGATTTGGTAAAATTCTAGAGTCCTTTCTCGCCCTTATTAGTGGTTTTATTTTCTCCAGACCTTCACAGATCCCTTCAGATATCTCTAAAACGTACTTATAGAATGGGGGAGAGATGCCCCCTTCCACCCCCCCTCCCCCCTACATTACCCCCGCCCTGGACCCCCAAAAATAATATTACTAACACCTAATCTAACCTTACCAATAACCTCCTAGCGAGACCTAAGGGCGAGAAAGGACTAGAATTTTACCTAGGAAGGAAGGAAGGAGGTGGGACAAGGAAGGGAGGAGAGGAGGAGGAGGAAGGAGGAGAAGAAAGGGAAGGAGATCGGAGGAGGAAGAACTATTTTTTTAAAAGTATCCTTCACTTTGTATACTTCAGAGTCCTTCACGGGCCTCTTCGCTCCTTCACGCATCCTACAGGAGTCATAGGAGGGCATTAGAAGTCCCACAGGATTGCTATAGTATTTCTCGGTTTTTATAAGTACTTTGACAATTGCATGGGTGGCTCAAATAGGGATTAATAATAATATTACTAATACTGAAAATACTAATACTGATCATTGTATTGAAGTAATGATTAATCTAGCAATGCCTATCATATTTTTATCTCTTGTAGTAAGTTTTGGTCAAATTTTTTATTTTAAGGAATATCTGGAAGTATCATGTCATTGTGAATTGGCTGAAATAGGGACTTCTAATCATTGTAACTGAAAACCGACTCCAGATTTGTGTTCAGCATGCCCAAAAACTACTACGGAACAAATTTTCAAGCAAATCTATTTTTCAAACAATAACTGTTTTCTGTGATTTTCTTGCATAGTACTATATCATACTTAGAGTTTAAAGCTATTTTATTTTGAAAATCGCAGTTAGACTGAACCTAAGAACAAAAAATATAAATTGTAACTCAGCATATTTTATTAACATCTACATACTGTACTTACATACATACATACATACATACATACATACATACATACATACATACATACATACATATATACCTTAACATTTCCATTATAATACCCGGCTCCATAAAAAGAAAATAATACACAAACACACACAAACAGCATCCCCAGAGCAGTATCTATAGCTGTTTAACCCCTTCAGACCCAGATCTATCCTTGGCTATAAAAAAAATATTTGTTGTCAGCCATAAAATTACGAAAAGTAACTAAATATACCAAATTAATTAGTCGACAAGGATACTAAATAGGTCATATCTTTAAAATATTGCTTATATTCACCAAAAAATTGTCTAATGGCACCCAAATTACAATGGAAATTACGTAATGGGTCTCAAGGGGTTAATGGGGGGGGGGTGACTGAAGCATATTGAAGGGAGGAGGACATAGGAGGGAGGGATCTCTAAGCCAGTTGTAAGGCTTCATTGACAGTGGACAAGACCTATAGTGTGTGTGTGTGTGTGTGTGTTGTGGTGTGTGTGAGTGTGTGTGTGTGTGTTGTGAGTCTGTGTGTGTGTGTGTATGTGTGTGTGTATGTATTCATCTAGTTGTGAATACATACACACATACACACACACACACACACACACACACTCAGGGTACTCCGTAGTGTAGTGGTTAGCACGCTCGGTTCACAACCGAGAAGTCCCGGGTTCGATCCCCGGGCGGAGCGGAAACAGATGGGTTGTTTCCTTAAAACCCGAGCCCCTGTCCACCCAGCAGTGAATGGGTACCAGGTGTTAGCCGGGGTTTGTGACCTGCTCTCCGGGGTGTGGCTTCGGCCAACACAAAGCACTAAGGATGAATGATAAAAAAAAATGTTGATATGGAGACGGGGCCACACGAGCATTGCTCTGGCCCTGTAAAATACAACTAGATGAATACACACACACACTGTGCCTGTCCTGTCTGTGTGTGTGTGTGTGTGTCTGTGTGTGTGTGTGTGTGTGTGTGTGTGTTCACTTGATCCCTGTAGCACTGCTCTCCTAACGCTACAAGAGACAGTGTTTTTATCTCGATCTTATAAAAATCTGGATCATCAGGTTCATGAGTGTTGCCATTTTTTTTGTGGTGATGTTATTGCCTTGAGTGTACACCGTGATGTTATTATTTTATTCATGTGGTGGATTTCACAGCGTTGCTTTAACCCCTTCACGCCCAGATCTTTCCTTTGCTACATAAAATGTCTGTTGTCAGTCATGAAATTACGAAAAGTGACTTAATATACCAAATTAGCTAGTGGACAAGGATACTAAATAGGTCATATCTATAAAATATTGCTTATATCTATTAAAATCTTGTATTGGTAGTCAAATTGCAATGAAAATCACGTTCTGGGCCTCAAGGGGTTAATGTGAGTATGTGTGGTGAAGCTAGGCAGTGTGTGTGGTGAAGCTAGGCAGTGTGTGTGGTGAAGCTAGGCAGTGTGTGTGGTGAAGAAGCTAGGCAGTGTGTGTGGTGAAGCTAGGCAGTGTGTGTGGTGAAGCTAGGCAGTGTGTGGGGTGAAGCTAGGCAGTGTGTGTGGTGAAGCTAGGCAGTGTGTGTGGTGAAGCTAGGCAGTGTGTGGGTGAAGCTAGGCAGTGTGTGTGGTGAAGCTAGGCAGTGTGTGTGGTGAAGCTAGGCAGTGTGTGGTGAAGCTAGGCAGTGTGTGGTGAAGCTAGGCAGTGTGTGGGGTGAAGCTAGGCAGTGTGTGTGGTGAAGCTAGGCAGTGTGTGTGGTGAAGCTAGGCAGTGTGTGTGGTGAAGCTAGGCAGTGTGTGTGGTGAAGCTAGGCAGTGTGTGTGGTGAAGCTAGGCAGTGTGTGTGGTGCCCTGGTGGTGCCTTGAGCCTGTGCCTGGTGGTGCCTGTATAGTCCCTGCCACTTAAGATACAAGGCTGTGGAGAGATCAAGTATGAGATCAAATATTTTTTACTTTGATTTTCTTTCTATAATATTTTCTAGTAAATTTTCTATGGTGAGATTTGTGTGAGATGAAGTATTTTGTTGCTCTAATTTTTTTTCTATTATTATTTCTAGTATTTTCTGTGTTGAGATTTGGGTGAGATAAATATTTACTCATGCAATTTTTTTTTTTTTTTTTCTAGTTTTTTTGTGAGATTTGTGTGAGATGAAGTATTTTCTTGCTTGAATTATCTTTCTAAAAAAAAAAAATTCTAGTATTTTCTATGGTGAGATTTGTGAGATGAAGTATTTTGTTGCTCTAATTTTTTTTATGTTATTTTTTCAAGTATTTTCTATTGTGAGATTTGTGTGAGATAAAATATTTTGTTGCTTGAATTATCTTTCTATTATATTTTCTAGTATTTTCTACGGTAAAATTTATGTTAGATAAAGTATTTTCTTGCTTGAATTATCTTTCTATTATATTTTCTAGTATTTTCTATTGTGAGATTTGTGTGAGATAAAATATTTTGTTGCTTGAATATTCTTTTATTTTTATTATTTTATTTTCATTTCTATAATTTTTTCTATTATTTTCTATTGTGAGATTTGTGTGAGATAATTTTTTTCTTCAAACCTCTGAGTGCCTTCACAATACACTACTTACCTGCATGGCTCACAAATCAAGGTAAAGGTTATTTGCCTATGAATTTACAGCGTTCAGAAATACAACTACAGCATTCACTACTAGTACCTAATAATCAAACTATTTACTACTAGAAAGTTAGAAAGTGCAAGTAACTGTGAAGCATGTTGAGAGCTTGAACTTGTGTGGCCCTATCAACCAGTGATCCGAAGGTGTGTGTGTCCAGGCATAAATAACTTGATGCTGTGTGTGTGTGTGTGTGTGTGTGTGTGTGTTTTATGTGTGTGTGTGTGTGTGTGTGTGTGTGGTGTGTGTGTCGTGACCACCACTTCTAACTTTGCCTTTTATGTGTTTATGTGGTGATTATTAGTGTGTGCAAGAGTGTTGTTGTGTTGAAGCTGTGATGTAGAAGGTGGCGAGAGGTGGATTGCTGTGGCTATGCGGGACTCTCAATAACCAGCTATCACACTTATTGTCTACCTCATTTAACACAACTTCACTTCACCAAAATTCAGAGTAGCAAAAAATATAAGCTGTACCAAAATTTGTTTTAACGCATGAACATTTTTAAGGATTGCACAAAATTGTTCTTGAATTTTAGGAAATCAAAGGGAACATAGGATTCTTTTAAGCCATTTTCACTTAACACACAATTTTCCTGCGCTGTCAATGGAATTCACCAATGGAACTCGTGCCGGAAATTTAAACGATGAACGGCGACGAAAGAATTAGAAGCGTATCATTAACCTAACCTCATCAGACATTATGGGAAACCTGACATTAAACAGAAAGATGATGATGATGATGATGTCAATGGCATTCCCCCTGAGCTTGCCTGAACCCTAAGCAGTGATAGTGACAGACTATTACGATCATTCTTAATATTTGGAACATTTTCATTATTATTATTATTATCAAAAAGTGTCTTGCATCACCTTTTTGACACCTCTCAGTACTTCTACACGTCATTATTATCATCATTATTGTTGTTATTTTTACCTCTATTTTTATGTTCTTGTAAATATAAAGATCTCTCAGCCTATCACGTCACTCTTATCCTATACTGATCTCTCTCTCTCTCTCTCTCTCTCTCTCTCTCTCTCTCTCTCTCTCTCTCTCTCTCTCTCTCTCTCTCTCTCTCTCCTCTCTCTCTCTCTCTCTCTCTCTCTCTCTCTCTCTCTCTCTCTCTCTCTCTCTCTCTCTCTCTCTCTCTCTCTCCAACAATAACCTCCTCTCACCCTCCTCCAATCACTCTCCTCTCTTCCCCCCTCCTGCACACCCCCTCCCCCCCTCCCTTGATTCAGTCCATGCTGTTGTATCTAGTGAGAGAGAGAGAGAGAAAGAAGAGTAAAGCAATGCAGAGTTTATGACCTTATCGGGTGGTGGTTATGATTCACAATATTCACTACTGCTGATGTTATAGCTTTAACCCCTTGAGACCAGAGCGTAATTTCCATTGTATTTTGGGTACCATTAGACAATTTTTAGTGAATATATACAATATTTTATAGATATGACCTGTTTAGTATCCTTGTCCACTAACTAATTTGGGTATATTAAGTGACTTTTCTTAATTTTATGGCTCGAGAACATACAATTTTTTATAGCCAAGGAAAGATCTGGGCGTGAAGGGTTAATGTTGTAGCTTTAAAGTATTATGTATAAGAATTCGTAGAAAGATTCAGAGTAATGTGTTAAATAGTATATGAACTTGCCTAGTGGTTGCCCTAGTGGTAGTGTTGTGGTGGTGTTGGTGGTGGTGGTGTGATGGTGGTGGTGGTGGTGGTGGTGGTGGTGGTGTGTTGTGGTGGTGGTGGTGGTGGTGGTGGTGTGATGGTGGTGGTGGTGGTGGTGGTGGTGGTGTGATGGTGGTGGTGGTGGTGTGATGGTGGTGGTGGTGGTGTGATGGTGGGGGGGGTGATGGTGGTGGTGGTGGTGTGGTGGTGGTGGTGGTGTGATGGTGATGGTGGTGTTGTTTTTTTGGAGATGTGATAATGTTGATAATTAATTTCTATACTTTTTATTTTTTTTATAAATCAATGGTTCGTTATTTTCATGTTTATTAATGGGTTTATTTTATTGATGACTCGTTGATATGGGATTATTTCGATGTTTTATAGGGTCTGAAGTGTCACTAGGCGTGGTGTAGATGTATGAATGCAGTGCAGATCTTGTGTTAATAATGATAATAATAATAATAATAACTTAATTTTCACCTGAAGGCATACAGAAAAAAAACAACATAACATACATACATGAGGAAATGAACTTAGGTAGTTACTAAAGCAAATAAAAGATCCTATTTATGTATGCCTATTGCCTACCCTTACACAGACTGTTATCTTTACCAATTTGCACTGGTGTCAGATGTCATTGTCCTTGGGAGGTGTTGATAAGCACACATACACACACACACACACACACACACACACACACACACACACACACACACACACACACACCCACACACACACACACACACACACACACACCCACACACACCCACACCCATACACCCACACACACCAACCCACCCACACCCACACACCCCACACAACACACACCACACCACCCACCCACCACCCCCAACACCACACCACACCCACCCACACCCACACCCACACACCCACACACACACACATAGGAGGATGGTGTGTGAGGGGCAGAGTGAAGTGTTTACAGACAGGATGATGTGTTCTGTGTTTTTATGTTACTTATGACGACTCCCTCCCTCCTCCCTCCC
The DNA here is from genome assembly GCA_016584305.1 of Chionoecetes opilio. NCBI lineage: Eukaryota > Metazoa > Arthropoda > Malacostraca > Decapoda > Majidae > Chionoecetes > Chionoecetes opilio. The sequence continues at coordinate 10,649 of JACEEZ010025658.1, read as the reverse complement.
TCCCTTTCCCCCCTCCCCCCTCTCCTCCTCTTCCCTCCCTCCCTCCCCCCTTGTGTTAATGTGTGCCCTGTTGCATCACCTCCCTCTCCTCTCCCACTAACTTAGGAAGATGAAAATTGATGCCACATCCTCCTCCTCCTCCTCCTCCCTCCTCCAACATTACCTCCTCCTCTCCTCATTTTCCTCCATCTACTGTTTATTATTTTAGGTGTTTGGGTTATTTTGACTTTCTAAAATTTCATCCAAAAAAATAAATTTTTAACTTATTTATATATTTATTTATTTATAAAAAAGGAAGAAAAGAAAGGAAGAAGAGTTTTGTGTTTGGTTTTGTGAGTGTGTGGGGAAAGCCTGTGGTGGTGGTGATGGTGGTGGTGGTGGTGGGGGTGTGGTGGTGGTGGTGGTGGTGGTGATGGGGGTGTGGTGGTGGTGGTGGGGGAAAGCCTGGTGGTGGTGGTGGTGTGATGGTGTGATGGTGGTGGTGGTGGTGGTTGTGATGGTGTGATGGTGGTGGTGGTGGTGGTGGTGGTGGTGTGGTTTGTGGGGGTGGGGTGGTGGTGGTGGTGGTGGTGGTGGTGGGGAAAGCCTGGTGGTGGTGGTGGTGGTGGGGAAAGCCATTTGGTGGTGGTGGTGGTGGGGAAAGCCTGGTGGTGGTTGGTGGGGAAAGCCTGGTGGTGGGGGGGGAAAGCCAGGTGGTGGTGGTGGGGAAAGCCTGGTGGTGGTGGTGGGGAAAGCCTGGTGGTGTGGGGTGGTGGTGGTAGTGGTGGGGAAAGCCTGGTGGTGGTGGTGGGGTGGTGGTGGTGGTGGAAACCTGGTGGTGGTGTGGTGGTGGAAAGCGGGTTGGTGGTGGTGGTGGGGAAAGCCTGGGTGGTGGTGGTGATGGGTGGTGGTGGGAAAGCTGGTGGTGTGGTGTGTTGGTGTGGTGGTGGGTGGTGGGGGAGCTGGTGGTGGGGTGGTGGGGAAAGCCTTGTGGTGGTGGTGGGGTGTTGGTGGGGGGAAGCCGGTGGTGGGGTGGGAGTGGTGGTGGTGGTGGTGGGGAAAGCCGGTGGTGGGGTGTGGTGGTGGTGGTGGGGGGGGGGGAAAGCCTGGTGGTGGTGTGGGGTGTTGGGGGGGGGGGGGGGTGTGGTGGTGGGGTAAGTGGTGGTGGTGGTGGTGGTGATGGGTGGGGGTGGTGGTGGTGGGGAAGGGCTGGTGGGGGTGGGGGTGGTGGGGCGGGGGGGTGGTGGTGGTGGGGAAAGCCTGGGGGTGGTGGGGGCGGTGGTGGTGGTGGTGGTGGGGAAAGCCTGGGGTGGGTGGGGGTGTTTGGGGGTGTTGTTGTTTTTGGAGATGTGATAATGTTGATAATTCATTTCTATATTTTTATTTTATTTATAAATCAATGGTTCGTTATTTTCATGTTTATTAATGGGTTTATTTTATTGATGACTCGTTGATATGGGATTATTTCGATGTTTTATAGGGTCTTAAGTCTCTCTCTCTCTCTCTCTCTCTCTCTCTCTCTCTCTCTCTCTCTCTCTCTCTCTCTCTCCTCTCTCTCTCTCTCTCTCTCTCTCTGCACTACCCTCCTCTCTCTCTCTCTCTCTCCAATACCTCCTCTTTTCCCCTCCTCTCACCCCCTCCCCCCTCCCTCTCTTCGTCCCATGCTCTGTATCAGTCAGACAGCCTGAGAAGTGCAAGAGAAGCTTGAGAGAGATGAGGAAAAGAGGAAAGAGAGAGAGAGAGAGAGAGAGAGAGAGAGAGAGAGAGAGAGAGAAGAATGGTTATGATTTAAAACTGATCTCTTTTGCGACCTGGTTATTTGTGTAAGAGGTGGCGATCATAGTCCTTGTCGCGTGGGCAAGACCGTGGGTGAATGACACACACTCTCAAAACTGAGTGCCAGTTTTGCCTGTTGATTGAGCTCGTTAAGGTGAGAGAGAGAGAGAGAAAAAGAGAGAGAGAGAGAAGAGAGAGAGAGAGAGAGAGAGAGAGAAAAAGAGAGAAAAAGAAAGAAAGAGAGAGAGAGAGAGAGAGAGAGGCTTACAGGGCTAGTATGTCTGTAATCTTTAATGGATTTCTTGTGTGTGTGTGTGTGTGTGTCGCATGAAAGTGAGTCAGGTGAGAGTGAGAGGGGAGGGGGGGGGAAGGTAAGACACTGAGAGGGAGGGGGGGTATACCTTACATGAACCAGGGTGTGTTGGAGGTATAGGTGGGGGTGGGGGAGGGTATGGGTGGGGGCATTAATGGGTGTGTTAGTGGTAAAGTAGGTGAACCCATCCCCCCAACACCCAACACCCAACTCTTCTCCCTGTATACAATGATCTGAAGACAACGACAACACCGCAACACCCTCAGGAATCACCCCCTCCCTCCCCTCATCCCCCAGAAACACCCCTCCCTCCATCCTTTCCCCCAGAACCCCAAGAAACTCCCCTACTATCCCACAGAAACCCCCTTCAACTTCAACTCTTCCATCTCCTCCTCCTCTTCCACGTCTTCCTCCTCCTCTTTCTTCCACCCTAGAATCCCCCACTCCCCTTCCTCCTTTCCCCCCGAATCCCCTCCCCGCAAACCCCCGCAACCCCCCCTCCAACTTCATCCCGTCGCCGCCTCACTCTGTAGTATCGAGCCGCGACTCCAGGACACTCACACTCGCCGCTAAACCCTCACCGCCACCACCACGCTGTCCCGTCAGCGTGGTGCTTCCCGCTGACTATCCCCTCCTATGTGTGTGCGCGTGTGTGTGTGTGTGTGTAGTGTGTGTTAAGGCGTCATGGTGGTGATGCTGGAGACTCTGTGTATGGGTGTGGTGGGGACGCTCTGCCCGCCCCCCACCCACGTGACACACCCTCAGGAGCAACACGCCCACGCTACTCTTCCCAGTGAGTCCTTGGGTGTGGGTAGTGTTGTGGTAGTGGTGGTGGTGTGTGGTGGTGTGTAATTGTGTGGTGCCGTGGTGGTGGTGTATAGGGCTTGGTGGTGGTGGTGACTGCTCGTGCCCTGGTGGTGTATGTAGGGCTTGGTGATGCCAGGGTAGTGGTAGTGCTTGGTGGTAGTGGTGACTCCTCGTGCCCTGGATGTGTATAAAGCCCTGGTGGTGCTCTGGTAGTGGTGGTAGTTGTGGTGGTGATGGTGCCCTGGTGGTGGGTAGGCCGTGGTAGTTGTGGTGGTGATGGTGCCCTGGTGGTGGGTAGGCCTTGGTAGTGGTGGTGGTGGTGACTCTGTGCCCTGGTGGTGTGTGGTGGTGACTGCCCGTGCCCTGGTGGTGTATATAGCCGTGGTGTTGCCTGGTTGGTGTGGGGGTAAAGGCGTCTGACCCTGGATGGCTGACGGGTGCATAGTCATTCCTTGTACACTTAAAGAGAGGCGCCATTGTGACAGCCGCCCTTCACCCACGCCTCCCCCATCACCCCACGCCCTCATACACCCCTACCCGAGGCCCTGGAGGTGCGGGCGTAGTGTGTGAGGCGCGGTACAGGTGGTGAGGGTGGGCGTGCTTACCTGACGAAGCGGTGACGCGGATTGCTTTCTTCTCTTCCTCTTCCTCTTCTTCCTCCTCTTCCACCTCCTCCACTATTCCCTTTATCTCTTTCCTTATCAACTCCTCCTCCTATACCACTTCTTTCTTCTCCACCGCCACCTCCACTTCTCCTCCTCCTCCTCCTCCTCGCCCGCTACTGCCGGGGGCGTGAGGCGGGGCGGCGCGTGTGCTGGGGCCGCGGCTTGTCTTCGTCACGGGGCGAGGCGGCGGCGGTGGTGGTGGTGCATCGATTTGTTGTCCTCCTCCTCCTCTTCCACCTCCTCCACCACCTCTTCCTCCTCCTCCTCCTCTTCCACCTCCTCTTCCTCTTCCTCCACCTCCTGATCTCACTACCTTGTTTTTGTTGTTGATATTATGCTTCTTTATTAATATCAGTCTTTTTTTTTACCTTCTCTCCTCTTCCTCCACCCTTTCCTCCTCCTCCTCCTCCTCCTCCTCCTCCCCTCCCCTCCTCCTCCTCCTCCTCCTCCTCCTCCTCCTCCACCTCGTCCTCCTCCTCCACCTCGTCCTCATCCTCCTCCTCTTCCACCTCTTCCTCCTCCTCTCGGACACAGACAAATGATGGATTGCGTCCTGTTTTGGGTCACCACCACCACCACCACCGTCAGTAAGGGGGGGGGGGGGGTACACCTTTGCCTTCACCTCACCACCACCACCACCACCTCTATATACCTGGGATTACCATAGGTTCCATTAGGTAGCCATTACGTTCCTTCGGTATAATGAGGTATAATAATTCGATATAATAATTCCCCGTATCCTTCCAATGATTTATGATGTCTTTTGAGGGTTTTTTATGATGCTCTTAGTTTTTGGCATGCTATTTTTTTACCATTTCTCTCTTCTCTCTCTCTCTCTTCTCTCTCGTTCTTTTCCTCTCTCTCTCCTCTTCTCTCTCTCTCTCTCCTCTCTCTCTTTTCTCTCTCTCTCTCTCTCCCCTGCTATTTTTTTTTTACCATTTCTCTCTCTCTCTCTCCCCTCTCTCCCTCTCTCTCTCTCTCTCTCTCTCTCTCTCTTCTCATTTCTCTCTCTCTCCTCTCTCTCTCTCTCTCTCTCTCTCTCTCTCTCTCTCTCTCATTTTTTTTTACCTTCTCTCTCTCTCTCTCCTCTCCTCTCTCTCTCTCCTCTCTCTCTCTTCTCTCTCTCTCCTCTCTTTTTCTCCAAACTCCCCTCTCTCTCTCTCTCCTCTCTCTACTAATTTCTTCTCTCTTCCTCTCTTCTTATTTCTTTCTATCCTTTCTCCTTTTCTCCTTAAACAATGCATAACATGTCGTTTTATCCTAACAATTATAATTGGGCTCTTGTTTATACTTAGAAAAAAAAGAAATTCAGAAATTTTTGGTTTTTTCTCTTTTCTTCATTTCAGCTTAACAAAGCATTTGGAAAGTGGTTGGGGGGGGGGGTTTAATTTTTACATCTTTATTCCAATTGAGTTAAATTTGCTGAAAAGGGGGAAAACTGTTTCGGGTTAAACGTTTATCCGGGGGTCATTATTACTATATAAAACAACAGTTCATAAAATGAAATAGATAGATTAAAAGAAGAACGAAGAGAGAGAGAAAAGATGAAGAAGAATGTGTTTGTGACATCTTTAAAGATGGAAAGGAGTTAAGATCAGTATAGGAAAATCTATGTGTATCCTTTTGAGAAGGGGGGAGGGAGAAAAAGAAGGAAAAGAAGACTAGGAAGGATGAGGGGAGGAGAAGAGAGATTTGTACTTGATAAAGAGTAATGGGAGTATAAGTGACCTATGAAAAGAGAGAGAAGAGAGAGAGAGAAAAGATTCGTCTACTTTTAAATCACAAATTTTAGTTATCATTTGTAAGTGTTTTTAATTCGATTTAACAGTCTTAGGAAAGTAGTATTTTATCTGTGTAATAAAAAGGAGGGGAAGGAGGAGAAAGGGGCCCCTTTTTTTTTTTTTTTTTTCCCCCCCCCCCCCCTTTTTCCCCTTTTTTTCCCCCCCCCCCCCTTGGGAAAAAAAAAAAAAGGGGGAAAAAGGGGAAGAGAGAGAGGAGAGAAGCGGAAAAAAAGGGGGGAAAAAAATTTTAATTTTTATTCACAATTTTTTAAAAAAAAGTTTTTAACTTTTGGGAAAAAGAACTGTTTCGGGGGGGGAAAAGGGGGAAAAGGAATTGGGTTTTTTTAAACATTTTTAATGAGGGGAAAAAAGAAGAGAGAAGGAAGAGAAAAATTAGAGTGAACCCTTTTGGAGGGGAAAAGAAGAGAGAGGAAGGGGGGTTTTTTGGGACACCCTTTAAATAATGACGGGGGAATAAGAAGATAGAGAAAGTGATAGAGTAAGTATTATGATTAAAAGAGAGAGAGAGAGAGAGGTTCTGTCTAACTTGTATACACAGTACACTAGTTCATTTAAGTGCACCATATATTATGTGAAAGTGTTTGTTAAATTCTCCAGATTAATTACGTCGCTTAAAGAAACAGTGGTTATCTCTTGTACATGGGGCCTTTATTAAAAGAGAGGAGAGAGAAAAAATTATTTACAAAGCACAGTTCCCCTATTCCCTTTCTCCCTTTCTCCCCTCTCCCCCCTCCTCTCTCTCTCTCTCCTCTTTTCTCCTCTCTCTTCTCTCTCTCCTCTCTCTCTCTCTCTCTTTGTGTGTGTGAGTTATGGGTGTGTGTGTGTGTTGCTGATGTATGTGAGTGTGTGTGTGTGTGTGTTGTGCGTGTGGTGTGTGTGTGTGTGTGTAGGTTTGTAAGATTTTATTGTTACCAGACGTTTTCCCTTTAAAAGTGACTAGTGGTTATGACGAAGGAGGAGGAGGAAGGGAAGAAGGAGGAGGAGGGGGATGGGGGAAGAGGAGAGAAGAAGAAGGAGGGGGAGGAGGAGGGGGAGGGGAGGAGGAGGAGGGGAGGGGGGGAGGAGGGGAAGGAGGGGAGGAGGGGGGGGAGGGGGAAGGGAAGAAAAAAATAGGGGCATATTCTACACAGAGAGAAGCTCATTAATTCCTAACTGTTGCCCTTTTTATGGAGAGAGAAGAGAGAGAGAAGGAGAGGGGAAGAGGAGGAGGAGAGGAGGAGAGAGAGAGAGAGGTTACGGGTGCCAGCCCAAAGGGGGAAAAGGTTGGAAAGAAAAAGGGGGGAAAGGGGGAAGAAAAAAAAAGGGGGAAAGGGAGAAAAGGGCAAACGGGAAAACCCAAACTAGCAAGGATCCTACAGAACACTATAGGATCTTTGTGCTAAAACTAAGGAGCTACACGAAGGAGGAGGAAGGATATAGTAGGCACAGGAGGGGGGATAGGAGGGGTCAAAAGGGGTTAGGATGAGGTTAAAAGGGGTTAGGATAAATAAATAGCTTCTAGGATGGGTTAAAAAGGGGATAGGATAGGTTGACAGCTCCTTGAATGGGTTAAAAAGGGGATAGGTTGAGGTTGACAGCTTCTAGAATGGGTTAAAAAGGGGTTAGAATGAGGTTAAGAGGTCAGGCTAGGCTAGGTTGAGGTTGAAAGTTTATTTATAATGGGTTAAAAATGGGTTAGGATAAATTGACAGCTTTTGGGGTTTTAAAAAGGGGGTTTAGGATTAAATTGAGATTTTAGGATGCTTAAAGGGGCGGGGGGTGGGGGGTTTTTTTTTAAGAAAGGGGGGGAAAAATATGAAAAAAAGGGTACGAAAGAGATAAAAAAAAGGAAGGGAAAAAAGGAAGGAAAATTTGATAAGAGAAAGATATGGAGGGGGAGGAGGGAAATGAAGGAAGGGGGAAGGAGGGAAGTAGGAGGGAGGGGAGGGGGGGAAAGGAGGGAGGGGGAGGAGGAAAAAAGAGAGGGGAAAGGAAAATTTTGGAAAAAAAAAGAAAAAGGAAAAGGGGAAAAAGAGGAGGAGAGGAGGGAAAAAGGAAAAGGGGAAAAGGGGAAAAAAAATAAAAAAAAGGTTTTTTTTAAAAGGGGGGGGGGGTTTTTTTTTCCCCTCCCCTTTTTTTCCCTTTTTTTTCCCCCCCCTTTTTCTTCTCTCTCTCTCTCTTCCCTTTTTTTCTCTCTTCCCCCCTCTTTTTTCCCCCCCCTTTTCCTCCCTCTCCCCTTTCTTTTCTTTTTCTTCTCTCTCCCCTCCCCCTTTTTCTCCCCCTCCTCTTTCCTCCTTTCCCCTCCTTCCCCCCTTTCCCCCTTTTTTTTTTTTTTTCTTTTTCCCCTTTCCCCTCCCTCCTCTCCCCCCTCCTCCTCCTCCCCCCTTCCCCCCCCCTCCCCCCCTTCCCCTCTCCCCTCCCCTCCTCCCCTTTCCCCCCCCCCCTTTCCTTTTTTTTTTCCCCCTTTTCCCCCCCCCTTTTTCTCCCCCCTTCCCCCCCCCTTTAAAATTTTTCCCCTTTCCCCCCCTCCTCCCTCCCCTTTCCCCCTTTTCCCCTTCCTTTTTTTTTTTTTTCCCCCCCCCCTTTTTCCCCCTTCCCCCTTTTTTTTTCCCCTCCTCCCCCTCCTCCTCCTCCTCCCCCTTTTCCCCCCCTCCCCCCCTTTTTTTTTTTCCCCCCCTTTTTTTTTTTTTTTATATTTTTTTGAAAAATTTTTTCTTTTTTCCCCCTTTTTCCTTTTTTCCCCTTTTTTCTTCCTCCTCCCTTTCCTCCTCCCTCCCCCCTTTCCCCCCCTCCCCTTCTCCTCTTTAGTTTTTTTTTTCCCCCCCCCCCCCCTCCCCCCCCCCCCCCCCTTTTTTTTTTTTTTTTCCCCCCCTCCCCCCTCCCCCCCCCCCTTTTTTTTTTTTTCCCCCCCCCCCCCCGAAAAACCCCCTTTTTTTATTCCTTTTTTTTTTTTTTTTTTTTTTTTTTTTTCTTCAAAAAGCTTTTTTTAAAAAAAAAAAAACAAATTTCCCTTCTTTTTTTTTTTAAAAAAAAAAAAAAAAAAAAAAAAAGGGGGAAAGGAAAAAAAAAAAAAAAAAGAAAAAGGAAGAAAAAAAAAAGGGAAAAAAAAAAAATTTTTTTTTCGGTCTCCCAAACTTTTTTTTTCTTTTTTCCCCCCCACAAAAACCAAAAAAAACACCAAAAAAAAAAAAAAAAAAAAAACAAAAAAAAAAAAAAAAAAAAAAGAATAAAGGAAAAAAAAAAGGAATTTTCAAACCCAAATTTAAAAAATTTTGGGGGGGTTGGTTGGTTTTTTGGGGGGGGGGGGGGTTTGGTTTGGGTTTTGGGGGGGGTTTGGGGGGGGGTTTTGGGGGGGGGGGGGGGGGGTGGGGAGGAGCTTAAAAGGGATTAAAGACCCCCCCCCCCCTTTTTTTTTTCCCTTTTTTCCCCCCCAAATTTTTTTTAAAAACCCTTTTTTTCTCCCCTTTTTTCTTTTTTCCCCCCCACCCCCCCCCCCCCCCCCCCCCCCCCCCCCCCCCCCTCCCCCCCCCCCCACCCCCCCTTTTTTTTTTAAAAGTTTTTAAAAAAAACAAAATTTTAATTTTCGGGTGGGGGGCGGGATTTTCGGGTTTTTTGGGGGGTTTTGGGGGGCCTTTGGCCCACCACCTGTGTTTTGGTAGGCCTTCGTCCACCAAACACAGACTCTCCAGATAGCCCCTTCTAACTTTCCTGAATCATGGATGTAGAAAATGTATGTATTAACGCCAACCCATTTCACATCACCCCCACCTATTCACTCACCCATTACCCATCACCCCCCACCCATTCACTCACCCATTACCCATCATCCCCCACCCATTCACTCACCCATTACCCATCACCCCCACCCATTCACTCACCCATTACCCATCACCCCCCACCCATTCACTCACCCATTACCCACCCACACACCCATTCACTCACCCATTACCCATCACACCCCCCACCTATTCCTTCACCCATCACCCCCCACCCATTTCACTCACCCATCACCCCCCACCCATTCACTCACCCATCACCCCACACCCATTACCCATCACCCCACCCACTCACTCACCCATTACCCATCACCCTACATCAAGGTTTCCTCAATTCTCGCAACCCACTTTTTTTCACAATTCTCGCTAATAGGCTGCTAAAAAAAAGAAGAAGAAAAAAGTGATCGGATCATCCTATAAGTGGGCTTAAAACCTTCCCCTGGCCGACCCGGTTCCAAAACTGTGCCATATAATGGGATTGGGGCAATGGGGGCAGCACCTATCGCGGACACACACACACACACACACACACACACACACACACACACACACACACACACACACACACACACACACACACACACACACACACACACACACACACACACTTTCGCTTATATTATTATAGATTATTATCATTATTTTTTTTCAGTCTTGTTAATTTTTGTTTATATAATTATTGCTATAGTTCATTATTATCATTATTGCTGTTATCATTGTTATTATAGTGACCCGGTGGTGTAGTGGTTATTGGCTCGACTCACAAACGAAAGCACATGGGTTCGATTACCCGGAAGGAGCTGAGGGTGACATTATTTTTTCCCTCCTGTAAGTGTGAATATATGTGTGTGTGTGTGTGTGTGTGTGTGTGTGTGTGTGTGTTGTGTGTGTGTGTTGTGTGTGTGTGTATCATCTAATTTATGTAGGTGAAGGTTAGTGGGTTGAGGAGAGAGAGAGAGGAGAGAGAGAAAGAGAGAGAGAGAGAGAGAGAGAGGAGAGAGGAGATAGAGAGAGGAGTAGGAGAGAGAGAGAGAGAGAGAGAGAGAGAGAAGAGAGAAGTTTAGGATATGACGTCACACGATGATGCACGTTGTAAGACTAAACAGTTGTGGTTGTGGAGTGACAGAGTGTGGTAGTGTGGTTGTAGTGTGGTAGCACGTGTGATGTGGCGTGGTGTAGTGTGATTGTGGTAGTGGTGGTATATAGTAGTAGTAGTAGTGGTGGTGGTTGTAGTTGTTGTGGTGGTGGTTGTAAAGATATAGGAGAGATAGTTGTAGTGGTTGTGGTGGTGGTTGTGGTAGTGGTTGTAAAGAGATAGTTGTAGTGGTTGTGGTGGTGGTTGTGGTAGTGGTTGTAAAGAGATAGGAGAGATAGTTGTGGGGGTTGTGGTGGTGGTGAATAAGTAGGAAAGATAGTGTGGTTGTGGTGGTAGTGAATAGATAGTTGGTAGTTGTGGTTGTAGTTGTTATGGTGGTGGTGAGTTGTATACAGAAGATGTAGTGGGAATGATGTTTTTGATGTATTGATGTTGTGGTGTGGATGTGGTGGTTTT
>JACEEZ010025657.1:10634-24740 GCA_016584305.1 Chionoecetes opilio | reverse complement strand
AGAGAGGGGAAAGGTTCCAGCCGGACAGACAAACAGGGAAGAGGGGAAATGCAAGTTTGGCTAAATCTAATCAACTCAGCCTAAAAAAAATGTTAATCTCGTTTCCGTTTTAAGATTGCATAAGTTATTAGCAGCGAGCGAAGCGAACTGCTTCTTACCATAAGACCCGTGGAACCAAGTTTAAGCCAAAAAGTGAATAACTACTCCTAAATATTGTCGAACTGAGCTGAAATTTGACAGGCAAGTAGTGCTGTCAAAATCAATGGGGGTTTGTGAGACAAACTTTTTGCGTAGAACAAGCCCTTAATGAGTAATTAGCGTAAACTACTCCTAAATATCGTCAGATTGAGCTGAAATGTGACATGTTAGTAGTGCTGTCAAAATCAATGGGGGTCTGTGAAACAAACTTTTTGCGTAGAACAAGCCCTTAATGAGTAATTAGCGTAATGAGTTAATTGGCTGGAACGTGGCTCGCTGCCACGTTCCAGCCGCAAGAACTGAGCCAAAAGCAAAGGGGCCAGAGGCTGGACGCCTATACTTGATCATATAAAAGATACTCCGTGGATATGTAGTTTTGTAGTAGTAGTAGTAGTTGTAGTAGTGGTGGTGATAGTTGTATAAGTAGTGGTAGTAATAGTAGTAGTAGTGGTAGTAGTAGAGGTAGTAGCTGTGGTATTTGTAGTAATCGTAGAAGTAGTAGCAGAGGTAGTATTCGTAGCCGGAGGGGGAAGGTGATACGTTGGAATACGTTCGTGCTAACATTTTGGGTAATAGGTACGTGGAAATAGGTTCGAAAACTTGCGAACTTGTTTCCCACGAACCTATTTCTGATTTTGAACAGTGACTTTGAAATAGGAACGGGTGTAGAATTTCTTAAATTTAGTTTGGTATACGTATTACATGATAATATGTGAGTTACGTTAAGTTAGGTTATATATTGCCTCAATTCTGGCTTGCTGAGATCTGAGTTCCAACTAACACATTTATAACTTATTTCCAGCAGGCATTTTCTTTGTTTGCCATTTCCGAACTCATTGACATATACATAGTAATAATTTCGAACACGTACCTTTTTTCAAACCCTGCACTATATTATTGTACACGTACCAAAATTCATCCCCTCTTCGTAGCAGCAATTGCTTTTTTGTGTTGATATGAAATAGTTAACTGTTTTCAATCTTTCATATTTATATGATAATGTTATTCATATTACCATGATAATTTTTATCATTCTCTAATCCTTTACTATGAATATATCTAATAGAGGAAAATATATTTTGGCTTTAATCATATCATAAAAACGGAGTTATGACTTTCTAATTTCGTTCTCCGAAGATTAAAGGAATGTAATTTTTTTTCTTTCTTTATATTGACAAAAGTAGATGGTAGAAAGGCTTAAAGTAATCGTCCAGACCATTTCATCATTCCTGATTTAATGCAGTCAAAATATAGCCATGATTGAGTATATCAACAATATGTTGTCACTTTTTGCATCCAGTCACCCGTTTTTAAATGATCCGCATTCAAAATCTGTAAATTCCCCGAGCTCTCAAAACACAACTGGCGATCAGCAGACGACGCACCACGGCTCGGCGACGTCACACGAGTAAGCCTCCCAGCCCTGCCTGATACAGATGCACGGAGACACGGAGAAAAATGTAGTACTTGGGGAATTTTGGGTGTTTCTGATATTTTTTTTTTTGCGATATGGCATATACTTGCATTCTTCATGGGTACAGCAAGAAAGCTGTGCCTTTGCAGAGAGCTTAGCACCTATTTTTGACCTATTTGACCATGATAATGTCTGTGCAGCGCCTGGCAGTGGCGGGTAAGAGGAGCGCGGTGTGTAGCACATTGTCTAGCCGCGCTCCTCTCACCCGCCACTGCCAGGCGCTGCACAGACATTATCATGGTCAAATAGGTCAGAAATGGGTGCTAAGCTCTCTGCAAAGGCACAGCTTTCTTGCTGTATCCATGAAGGATGCAAGTATATGCCACATCGCAACAAAAAAAAATTCAGAAACACCCAAAATTCCCCAAGTACTACATTTTTCTCCGAGTCTCCGTGCATCTGTATCAGAAAAGGCTGGGAGGCTTACTCGTGTGATGTCGCCAGCAAGTTTGCCGCCACGGCTGGAATGGGGCTGTTGTTTTTCCCCCGATTTTTACAAAAGTCATGTTTTTAGGGAAATAAGGCGTGGAAATGAATATTTTTTTGTGAATTAGGTATTTTGAATGTTCATCATTCAACATAATTATGCAAAGAAAAAATGGGTCTGGACGATTACTTTAAACGAATTTCCACAGACATTTAGGACAAATTTACTTAATGTTGTGATTTGATGCACTTTTTCAGTATGGGAGTTAAACTGAAAAATAATTGAATTAATAAGAATATATGAATGTGATATGGAGCACGGCTTGAAGACAGTGAGATGGAATTTGCCTTTGAAATACATGAGCACTGGAATTTGTGTAGATACTAAGCTTCGAAAAAACATGTATAAACCTACACCCTCATTTGATATGCATAAACACTATTAATCTAAACTACATTCCACGCGGCCTTTTAAGATACTACGTTGGTTTATAGTAAGTCCATGTAATCAAAGGTGCGACACGAACACTGATTCACTTATTCGGTCTCATGATTTGCCGATTTTCTGGTTCTGTCTTTAGACTCACTAAATCAATCTATGTTTTTAAAAAATTGTTTTCTGCTCTACATTTCCTCTCCTTATTGGGGTCTGGTGCTTATGAATAATTAAGATACGTAACACACACACACACACACACACACACACAGGGGAAACTCCGTAGTGTAGGGGTTAGCACGCTCGGCTCACAACCGAGAAGTCCCGGGTTCGATTCCCGGGCGGAGCGGAGACAGATGGGCTGTTTCCTTAAAACCCGAGCCCCTGTTCACCCAGCAGTGAATGGGTAACGAGTGTTAGCCGGGGGTTTGTGACCCGCCTCCCGGGGTGGTGGCTTCGGCCAACACTAAGCACTAAGGATGAATGATAAAAATGTTGATATGGAGACGGGGCCATGCGAGCGTTGCTCAGGCCCTGTAAAATACAACTAGATGAATACACACATACACAAACACACGTATCTTATCTTTCTTGCGACTCACACATTCACTCCACCGACATATATAATTATAAGTATTTCTTTTTTATCAATTAATGTGTTACACATACTGTTCGTATGTAAATACTTATTAGCATCCTATAGGGTTGTGTATACCCTTTATTAAAGCACTATAATCAATTTTAACGTCATACAGACTATAGAATAAATATTTTCTGATAATATAATTGAACTTAAAAATATAAGAAAACATAAACCAAATATAGATATGCGTTATTATTATCATTATTATTATTTTCTTTGAGGAACTACGTGCACTATTAACTTGATATTCAATTAATGTTATATTACATGTATAGACTATATATAATGAATATCTACACTACTTCAACACTGTTTCTGCAAACTGTTATTAGATTATTAGTAACAAGTGATGTAAGATATATATTAAGAGAGAGGGTTGTAGAAATGTAACTATAATTATTGTAAAGAAGCTAAATAACAAGACACTATAAATTGGAACAGATAATAATTAAGAATATGGAAGTATGTAAAAATAAAGGGTAGAAATAGAAGCACATATATATATATATATATATATATATATATATATATATATAGAGAGAGAGAGAGAGAGAGAGAGAGAGAGAGAGAGAGAGAGAGAGAGAGAGAGAGAGAGAGAGAGAGAGAGAGAGAGAGAGAGAGAGAGAGAGAGAGAGAGAGAGAGAGAGAAATATATAGAGACAAAATCAGAGAGAGACCCATACAAAATCAAACATAACAGAAACCCAAAAACGAAAACAGAAAATAAAAAAAAACCGAAAATACAAAAAATACATATAGCACCTTAAACCATCAATAAATACTAAAAAAAATGATAATAATAGATCATTGGTTCCCTAATAATACCAACACATGTGGATGATTAACTATAAAAGGAATAACAAAGGAAAACCAAAGGATGAAGGGGACAGGTGGGCGTTTGTCTTAGTTGTACATACGTGTTAATTACATGTTACCGTATGTTACCTGTTAATTACGATGAGGTTGAAGGAGTTGCGACGCTTGTGACAGCGACACAGGTGGAAGGCGCCGTAAATGATCGGGTTAACGAGACTGTTGGACATTCCGAAGAAGAAAATACCCGATTGTAGCTCCTTGGCCAGCTGAGAGAGAGAGAGAAAGAGAGAGAGAGAATTGTACTTTGAGTCTTAAATTATTACTTATTCGAAGAATGATTGAAGAAACTAAACTTGTTCAGTTTGTTAAAACTTAGGTTGCGAGGACACATAATATAACAGTTTAAAATGTTCCATGGCTTCGATAATGTAAACATAAACGACTATTTAAAAATTGATTGTAGAAACACTTTAAGGCCATGTCACACGAGCAATATTTTCCGGCATCTTTTGGTATCTTGCTACCAAAAGATGCCCGTACCGGTGGCAAAATGAGCGCGTGATGTCACACGGCGTTTCGGCTACGAGCATCTTCCTACCGGCATTTCCCTAGACCCGCGCCCAAAACAAAACACTATGGATCGTGCAACAAGACTTAGTCTGGCTGGTATAGGACTCAATTTGTGTGTTTTGGCACATTATTTGGATAAAAATAAAAGCCAAAAAAAATGAAGCCAAACCTTCCCTCAAACAGGGAAATTACCCTGCATCTGGCACCACAGGCTCCAAAATGTAAACAAGGATGCCGGTACTGGTGGCAAAGAAAACATGAACACCAAAAGATGCCGTCGCTCAAAGATGCCTGCACGCGTTTGCTACCAAAAGATGCCGGTATCAGGCGTCAAATGATGCCTGATACGCGTTTGCTACCAAAAGATGCCGGTATCAGGCGTCAAATGATGCCTGATACGCGTTTGCTACCAAAAGATGCCGGAAAAAGTGTCCGTGTGACATGGCCTTTACGGTACTAATGGATACAATATCATTGGTAAGCAATTTCGGTTACACGAAGCGAAACACTTTTTCTTTAATAAAGTTATTAATATTTACAACTTTCCTCCAGCAAAAGCAGTTAATACGCGGTATTACCGCGGTACGCTTAATACGCTCAATACGCTTAATACGCGGTATTAACACACGGTTGAGGAGTTTAACCCATTCACATCCAGATATTTCCTTTGCTATACAAAATCGTATGTTGTTAGCCATAAAATTACGAAAAGTAACAATATACCAAATTAGTTACCTAGTGGACAAGGATACTAAGCAGGTCATATCTATAAAATATTGCTTATATTCACTAAAAACTGTCTAATGGTAGCCAAATTACAATGGAAATTACGTTATGGGTCTAAAGGGGTTAATAATAAACTAGATAAATACTTAGTATCAGCTGCCCAACTCTATTTTTATTTTATTTAATAGCTTTAAGGCCGTGTCACACGAGCAATATTTTCCGGCATCTTTTGGTATTTTGCTACCAAAAGATGCCTGCCTGCCCGTACTGGTGACAAAAGGTGTGCGTGTTGTCACACGGCGTTTCGGCTAAGAGCATCTTCCTACCAGAGTAGCTAAGATCTTATTCTTCCATCTTAGCTACTCTTCTACTGGCATCGATAAAATGTCCTTCCCTCTTCACATTTCCCTTGATAACCATAAATAAACCTTACTTGAATTCCTAAATCAAGTAAAAATAACATCATATTATTCCCGTTTCTATAGTAAAAACACCCGCAGCCTATTAAATTTCAGTTTTTATCGACATTTCCCATCATAACTTTTCATCAACAACTAAAAACTTAACTATATATCTAAATCATACGTAAACAAATCTAATAACACGCATGTACCATATCATACACGTGTCTTGTATATATAGAGAGTAATATAGAGTAAATACCTATTTATTTTTCCTACCCTATTCGACCAAACACTTTATTTTCCTCCTCTCATCTTTATCTTTTTCCTCTCATCTACCATATTACTATTACTATACAAAATTATTGTCCAAGCGAGCGAAGCGAGCTTGGACACCTATTTTTAGCCGAAATCAGGTGTCATATAGGCTTGTAAAATGTTTCCACGAATTCTTCTTCTTCTTCTTGTGACTACTTTTGTAGGGAGCGGGTATACAGGCGTAAAGGAAGAAATTTGGCACAAAAGGTTATATTTCGTCTCTTAACTCATTGTCCAAGCGAGCGAAGCGAGTTTTTAGCATTTATGCTAAAATTCGTAATATATTGTGCCTGGCGACATTAGTGCAGTGGCGAAAGTACTGCATTAGTGTGGTAGTGGAAATAAAATGTTTTCGACTCGTAGTCCTCACAATAACAGTCTGAGCCGAGGAGACAGGCTGCTTGTGTTAGGCCTCATATAACCACTATAACTCGTGTTTCTAATGCCGTTATAGGTGTTATTTAGGGTTAACGTGGTGTTATATACGTGGTAGGGTGTGTGTGAGGTGTTAAATATGCCATTTCAGCCGTGGGTATAGAGAGGAGGTGTCCAAGCGAGCGAAGGGAGCTTGGAGCTTGATTCGCATAATTTATAACATTTATGAAATACCACCACCATTACCACCACCACCACCACCACACCACCATTACCACCACCACCACCACCACCATCACCATCACCACCACCATCACCACCACCACCATCATCACCATCACCATCACCACCGCCCCCGCCGCCGCCGCCGCCGCATGGCCATTTAACCAGTGGCGCACCGAGGGGGGGGAGCCATGCGGCCATGGCCCCCCCCCCTTTGCAAAAAATAAATAATAAATAATAATAAAAATATAGATACTATAAATAAATAAATATATATAGCTATATATCTGGGTTGGGCTGGCTGACGAAGGAGACAAAACAAAAGTCCCATGTCGTATATAGGATCACATGCAAAAGAGGAAACTGTGAAGTCCTCCCCTCATCCTACATCGGCATGACGACAACGAAGCTGTCCAGACGTCTTACTTGCCACCTAACTTCCGGAGCCCCAAAAAGTCACCTATTAGAACAACATGGCATCATCATAACAAGAAAATTTCTAGAAGAAAATACAAAATTGGTTGACATGTGTGCAGATGTGCGGCGACTTCCCATCCTAGAAGCGCTGTACATAAAAGAGATCAATCCCAAACTTAACGTACAGGCAAACGACCTACAAGCTCTACCCAGCATGAAAAGAACAAAAGCAAATAACAGCCTACTCACAGAAAAGCCAAGCGAAAACCAAACAACCAATCAGCGTCTCCCACTCAAGAAGACGAGAAGCAAAAGCTATCTACCAATCACCGATGCCGCTAATAGGCTGCGTGGCAGGCAGACCGGCTATAAATAGTGCTTCACCTCGCATTTTAATCATGCTCACCTCAACTCCTGAGGAGAAAACATCTTCCATATGCTGCTGAAGAAGGGTTCTTAGACCCGAAATCGCGATACAGCAAACATGACAAGCTACGGCGAAGTCATAAAAGTGATTACAAAAGAGAATAAGACACTCTTAAGACAAAGAGAAAATATCTTTAAGATAATAAACGCTGAACTAGCTATCACTTTTAACGAGATCTGTCTCAGAGAAAATCTCCTGCCCGTAATATAATATATATATATATATAATGAAGATATAAACCAGCGCGGGTAGAAACATCTATATATATATCTTCTACCCGCGCTGGTTTATATCTTCTTTATAAGATCTCGCTTCCCTCATGGAGAAAGTATTGCCTCTAATATATATATATATATATATATATATATATATATATTATATATATATATATATATATATATATAATAAATATATAATATTATATATATATATAATATATATATATATATATATATATAATATATATTTTGTTTAAAAAAAAAAAATTGGCCCCCCCCTTACCCTTTACGGACCAGGGCAGGAAGCCAGCAACAAAGGTAGTTGGGCCAGCAACGACGATCTCTCCGAACTTCGTTTCCTAACGACGAAAGCTACAAAGCCTCCCTTTTCGGTCGTTAACGTGTCGGAAGGCGCTGACTGGCTAAGGCGAGTAATGACGTCATCAAGCGCGTCATCAGCCACCAGCCAATGATAAACAGTTTTTAAAACTTCTCGACCAATCACAAGTCAGCGAGACATATTTCCGGGGAAGAATGGCATGCCAGACTGCCTCTCCCCGCCTTGTCCCCGTCATCTCAAACTAATTCTCGTTTTATTCGGAATGCTTGCGTTTTAAGGAGTTTTAATGTATCAGAAAGTAAGATGTATAAGTAAGGAGCCTGTGTTGCTAGTGTTTTGGTGGTAGAAGGTGCATGTGTGTGTGGGTTGAAATAGTGAATATTTGTGATATGGGGAGGCCCGCGGCAAGGCCTCTCCGTCACTCTGCCTCGCCATCAGTCACCTCATCATAACATCTTTAAATCACCCTTATTTAAAGTGACACACGGTGCTACATTGATTTAGATAATGACAAGTATATATAACATCTCACCATAATCACTAAGTTGTATAATAACGAGTAATAAGACGTTTAATCCTGCCCAAACCTACAGTGGCGGAGGAGCTGGCGGCTCCAGCGGCGCCGCCACTCAAAACTTTTGAGTAAAAACCCGCAGTTATCCGCCTCACCTGTGCCTTCCTGAAGAAGACAGTCAGCTCCCACGCCTGTGATAGCACCAGGGATCATAGGATTCCTCAAGGGGTTCTCGCTCCCCTACTAAATATTACCAAAGACATCTATCTCCCTTCGTGAAGTTGGTGTTGATATCCACCTCACGGGCTTCATGCTGCTGCTGCTGCTGCTGCCGAAGGCCGCGCTGCCAGACGTAGATGAGTCCCTTGCTTGTATTTCATCTCTTTACTCATATATATGAATAATATCCATCCAAATGCAATCATATGTCTACATTCACCTATAAAAAAGATATTTCATAGCATACCAAGCAATAATGAGCATGTCTGGAGACTTCCGACCTCTGCTAATACCGGTCTTGAGCAGTCGTTGGCCAGTGTGCACGCTAACGACGAAATCGACGAATTTTCCGCGCTGTGGGTTCCGTCGTTGGACTAACGACCAAAAAAAGGTCTTTAAGTGTTTTGTGGCTTCTGGCCCAGCATGACGAATTCGTCATGCAAGTTTCCATTGGCTTACACTAGGACAGAGGAAATGTAAGCCCCCCTGTGTCAGTCCTGACGAATTAGTCTAGTCTCCCTAAAAACTGAGATGTCTTGTTCCTAAGATTGTAAAACTTAAGTTCTCTCTCTCTCTCTCTCTCTCTCTCTCTCTCTCTCTCTCTCTCTCTCTCTCTCTCTCTCTCTCTCTCTCTCTCTCTCTCTCTCTCTCTTAGCTTCTGACCTGTTTATATAATTCTCGACTGGATTTTAAATATTTGCTTAAGGCTTATTTACGGTTCACAAAAATATTTTCTTATTCCCACGATACGAAAATGGCCTCGGGCTAATCGGATTTTTGGCTTAACCAATTTTCCTTCACCCCAATTAGTCCGTATAAGCGAGGGTTTACTGTATTTGCGCATCCAAAATAACAACAGAATACTCAAAGGATCTTTTTTTTTTTGCTTGGATCATCAAAAAGAGTGTGGGAATACGTTTTAAGTGTGCTTAACTGAAGTGACTGAAAAATGTAGCTGAATTTTTCATTTTTCTTGGCTTTCAGAGCAAAAATGAATGAAAAAAATATATATTGTTGTTATAGAATCACCATTTTTTATGTCAATAGTTTGTCGTAAGAAAGGGTTAATGCAGATCATATTTTTTTTACATTTCTGTATATTTTTTTCCGTTAGATACGCACAAAGAGTACGTTTGTAACACATTTATGAAACCAATGATATAAGCAAATAAGTGATCTCTTACTTCCTCTTTTCTGCTCTCCTCATTCTTCTCCACCACTTTCATTTTATCCTCTAGTAAGTCTTTTTTCATGTACGCCTGGCGCCTGTAAGCAAAAAAAGAAAAAAAATCAAAACTATACCATATTCATAAATTATTCAACGTTCTTAAGTTTTAGATATTTGAGAACCATTTCTTTTTAGGAGCAACACTATTTTCCTTCCCTTTTTCATATTTTGTTTTATTCGTTTAATCTAGCGATGACAGAGGACCAGTTTCAATTTGATATTGAATGATGAATTCCTATATTGATAATAAGCACAGAAATTCGTACATTGTTCTATGACACTTGAGTAATCAAAGGGGAGGCGGTAGCAGAGTGGTTAGCGTATCCGAGTGGCGTTCTCGGTGACCCGAGTTCGATTCCTGATGAGAACCAAAATCCACTTAAAATTTTTATGCACCGTCGAGTGGCCTAAGCACACCCAAAAGGAGTGTGAGGGGAGAGGTGTGAAATGGGGGGAGGTGGTGGCCGAGTGGTAAGCGTCTTGGAGTGGTGAGATCGATGTCCTGAGTTCGAATCCTGCCGGGGACAATCTTTCAACCTTCTTTAATGCAGATGACAAGAGCCTGGTAGGTGAGCAGTAGATCCCGAGTTCAAGTCTCACCAAGGAGCAACTGCCAAATCCATCGTCGAGTGGCCGAAGAAACCTGCATGAGGCATACCTGTTCTTCCAACTGCGACTACAAGTGCGGTGGAGGGAGCACCAGGCGGCAGCATGAGCCTGATTGAAGATTCGAACATCACATAAAACAGGATCTTCACCTATAGACCATACGTGTCCAGTCTGCGCCACTAACGGACGAGGGTCAACCATCACGAACCTCCAGAATGTGCAGGGGCCAACCTCCTGAGCCCTTAAAGTAATCGTCCAGACCCATTTTTTTTTTGCCTAATTATGGTGAATTCAAAAAAAATTCAAAACACCTAATCCACCAAAAATAATTGATTTCCAGGCCTTATTTCCGTAAAAACACGACTTTTGTAAAAAGCGCGCGAAAAAAAATCTTCCCTCCAACAGGGCTACGACTGTTATTGATGACGTCAGAACAGGGACGCCCGCAGACACTCTATCTGACACCTGTCGGCAAATGTTATGATGAGCGATTGTACTTCGGTGTCAGACAGTGAATTTGTCGCTGTGACCGACACTCTTCCCACACACACGCCTGCACACACGCCTCCTTCCCACACACACGCCTGCGCACCAACACCCTTCCTGCACACACACACACATACACACACAACACACACGTGTGTGGAAAGGAGGCGTGTGTGCAGGCGTGTGTGTAAGAAGGGTGTCGGTGTGCAGACGTACGCGTGTGTGTGGGAAGGGTGTCGGTGTGCAGGCGTGTGTGTGGGAAGGAAGTGTGTGTGTGGGAAGGAGGCGTGTGTGCAGGCGTGTGTGTGGGAAGGAGGCGGTGTGCAGCTGTGTGTGGGAAGGAGGCGTGTGTGCAGGCGTTTGTGTGGAAAGGGTGTCGGTGTGCAGGCGTGTGTGTGGGAAGGAGGCGTGTGTGTGGGAAGGAGGCGTGTATGCAAGCGTGTGTGTGGGAAGGAGGCGTGTGTGCAGGCGTGTGTGTGGGAAGGGTGTCTGTGTGCAGGCGTGTGTGTGGGAAGGCGGCGTGTATGCCAGCGTGTGTGTGGGAAGGAGGCGTGTGTGCAGGCGTGTGTGTGGGAAGGGTGTCGGTGTGCAGGCATGTGTGTGGGAAGGAGGCGTGTATGCAAGCGTGTGTGTGGGAAGGAGGCGTGTGTGCAGGTGTGTGTGTGGGAAGGGTGTCGGTGTGCAGGCGTGTGTGTAGGAAGGAAGCGTGTGTGCAGGCGTGTGTGGGGGAAGGAGGCGTGTGTGCAGGCGTGTGTGTGGGAAGGGTGTCGGTGTGTGGGACGGAGGCGTGTGTGCAGGCGTGAGTGTGGGAAGGGTGTCGGTGTGAAGGCGTGTGTGTGGGACGGAGGCGTGTGTCCAGGCGTGAGTGTGGGAAGGGTGTCGGTGTGCAGGCGTGTGTGTGGGAAGGAGGCGTGTATGCAAGCGTGCGTGTGGGAAGGATGTCGGTGTGCAGGCGTGTGTGTGGGAAGGAGGCGTGTATGCAAGCGTGTGTGTGGGAAGGGTGTCGGTGTGCAGGCGTGTGTGGGAAGGAAGCATGCTGCACCCATAAAGGATGCATGCATGTGGCATATAGCAAAAAAAATCTATCAGAAACACCCAAATATCTTCAAGTACTATATTTATCCCTGTGTTTACGTGCCTCTGATCAGCGCGGGAACAGGTGCCTCCCTTTCGCTACGTCACGGAGCCTGAGCCTGAGCGTCTGCAAACCTTGAGTGTGTTTTGAGAACTCGGGGAATTTGCAGATTTTGATTGCGGATTATTTAAAAACGGCTGACTGGATACAAAAAGTGACGACGTATTGTTGATATACTCGTTAATGGCTATGATTTGATTGCATTAAATCAGGAATGATGAAATGGTCTGGACGATTACTTTAAAGTAAAAAAAAATAGCCTACAGGCGCTATAGGCTGCAACGTAAAGAAAAACACAAGAAAAAAACATGCTGCCCATTACTGCCCATTAACTCTACCTTCGATTGCCAGTGCGTCGGAGGACACAGGGGGGCGGCATGAGCCTCTAATCACAGGTGTCACTATAAAAATCCTTCCTGCGCCACCACGGGCGAGGGCCAACCATCACAGTCCTCAAGTGAATCTCCAGAGCCTACCACCCGAGGTCACCACTGTCTACAGGCGCTATAGGCACAAATGTAAAAAAATAATAATAAAAAAAAAATATGGATGTTTACATACAGTCGTTTGTTCGTTAATGTCATGTTTTCCTATCCTTCTTTTCCCGCTGTTCCTATTTATCTCTATCTCTTTCCCTTGACTTTGTCCTCCTCTTTGCTTCTTTTTGTCTTCTTATTCTTCCAATTCTTCTTTATCTTTTTTTTTTTTAATTGTTTTCCTGTTTCGGCTTCGTCGTCCTCCCCTTCCTCGTTTCCTCCTCCTCATTATTTTTTTTCTTCTTCTTTATCGTGTTTCCTTCCTCCTCCCCCGCTATTTTAATGCAATACAACCACGCTCTCTCTCTCTCTCTCTCTCTCTCTCTCTCTCTCTCTCTCTCTCTCTCTCTCTCTCTCTCTCTCTCTCTCTCTCTCTCGCTCTCACACACACACACACACACACACACACACACACATACACACATACATCATCACTAGTGCAGTATTTGCCCTGCTTTTTTTTCACCCTTTCTTTTATCTTAAACCTTGGCACACTGTACATCCACCTTTTTATCTTATCCACCTTAGGGTCACATGCTTTAGTGGCCATAAAAAATATATATTTGCCTGGTTGCTTTTAGCCTCCCAGATCCTTCTAAAATGAAGCTTCCTGCACCTGCACGAGGGAAGCATATAGTAGGACGTAGTGAAGGTTGGATGTGTGTTTCTTTATCAGGAGAAACTTTAGCAGTAGTAATATTAGTATAATAGTACATAAGTATATAAGGTATAGTATAGTATAAGTTATATTTATATGGTATAGGTATAGTTAAGGTATATTATTAGTAATAGTACTTAGTAGTAGTAATAAACTTAGTAGTAGTACATAATAGTATACTACTACTAAGTGATTTTTTATAGTTTTGTCCGATGAATACTGGGATGTGATAACAATAGTACAGTTTCAGCGTAAAGTCATTGATGCTTTTAAGTGTTTTCGTTCTTTCCCTGAAATGTTCGTCCAGGTTTGTGATGATATTTAGATCGGTTGACTGTTTTGTTTAGGATTTCGCTTTTCCTTATCGTGATTAATGTTGAGGAAAAATCTGCATTTTTTTTTTTTTTGTTCCTTTATGAGATAAAACTATTGATAGGAAATTTTCGTCTTTACATGTCGCTTGTTATTTATTTATTATAATTTATATCATTTTTGTTTTCTCTTGCATTGTTGGCCGGAGATCAATTAATATCATTAAACACATAATTAAACTATCATTCGTATGGTCCGGTAGATCAATAATATCATAATATATATAGTCTGATAAGTAATAATAATAGGTATGCGAGTAGAATTAAATATATATATATATATATATATATATATATATATAATTATATATATTATATTATATATATATATATATATATATAT
>JACEEZ010025656.1:0-19693 GCA_016584305.1 Chionoecetes opilio | reverse complement strand
AGTGGGCTTTTTTGATTGTTACTTCATTACAAATTCTAAAAACATTGCGCAAACTTTTTTCTCATCAATTTCCAAACGACTGGCTCATTTTAAGGGTTATAAGTTTGATATTCAAAACGCATTGTAACCAAAACATTAATTTATAAATACATTTTGAACTACCTATTTCGTTTTCTGATCAATGAATTACACCAGGGCTAATTTGCTTTAACTAATAAGTAACATCATCAGTGGGGTAATTTTCACGATTGCTGATGTTATTTATTTAGTTAACGCTAATTTATGCATATTGCTAATTCATTTATCAGAAAACGAAATATATCAATGGAAAGCTAATAAAATCCGCTTCTATTGATATGCTCCATGTTAAAAGTTGTCTCGCAAAATATTAAATAGCGAAGAGTGAAGTGAATTTTCTTCATGCATATTTCTTCAGTCTCATAATGACAATTTTTTGTGTGTATTTTACGGTTTTTTATTTGATATTATGTAACATATATTATTAGATATTATTAAATCTCATAATTTGTCTCGTACCCCCGATCAGAAAAAAAGTATCATTAGAGTAACGAACCTTTTATTTCACTAACTACAATACTACATAGTACACAATGTTACATTTCAGTGACTCTTTTGTTGTTGCATTTCCCATCAATTATGATGATTGAAAACGAGTTCCCAAAGGGTGCCACACGCATGTCGTCATTGCATCCAGACGGTTTCCTAAACTTTGTTTTGAGGGTGTAGTTGTGTTGAAAAACGCATAAGAACGTGGCTGCAAATGGCACAATCACCTCCAGAGGTCTTTCTGCTAACTGTGGGAATGTTTTGAGTTGAGCACACCAAAACATATCTAGCTGCTGCATTGATTCAAACTGCTTTTGGATTCTGTCGCTGGCCTGCCGCTCAACAAGATCATCTTTCAACATATTACTGTTATTCATGGAATCCAGGTTGAACATTATATGGTTCCCGTATCCATCTCTGTCCACAGAAACCTGTCCATGGTAAAAGTATCCCTGGAAGGAGTGAATCAGCCCTTGCAAATGCTTCACTTCAGTAACGATGGACACTTCCTCTGCAAAAGCAGCCTCATCTAATAAAGGGGAAAGTTAGAAAAATTCCCTTCTTCAATGCGCCACATCCAAATTGAAAGTTTCTGGGTAAGGCAAATCCCTTCTCTGACATTTTATCATGTTCAGCATTCTTCCTGGGATGGAGATGTTAAACCTCGTTCAAGTTCGTGAATACATCTGTCAGGGCCAGAACCCACAAACACTTAAGACCTTTTTTTGTCGTTAGTCCAACGACGGAACCCACAGCGCAGAAAAGTCGTAGGCTTCGTCGTTAACGTGCACACTGGCCAACGACTGCTCAAGACCGGTATTAGCAGAGGTCGGAAGTCGCCAGGCATGCTCATTATTGCTTGGTATGCTATGAAATATTTTTTTTATAGGTGAATGTAGACATATGATTGCATTTGGATGGATATTATTCATATATATGAGTAAAGAGATTAAATACAAGAAAGGGACTCATCCACGTCTGGCGGGCGCGGCCTTCGGCAGCAGCAGCCAGCAGCAGCAGCATGATAAAGCCCGTGAGGTGGATATCAACACCAACTTCACCCACCAAGGGAGATAATTCTTTGTAATATTTAGTAGGGGAGCGAGAACTCCTTGAGGAATCCTATGATCCCTGGTGATATCCTATGGTGCTATCACAGGCGTGGGAGCTGGCTGTCTTCTTCAGGAAGGCACAGGTGAGGCGGATAACTGCGGGTTTTTACTCAAAACGTTTGAGTGTGGCAGAAAAGTAGTTTACCATCTTCTACAACACAGAAAAAAGATGCTGGGCTTTCAAATGGCGAAGCGTCTACAAGCCGTAAGGCTTCTGCATCATCTTCACGCACGAAATAACATCTTCAATCCTCCAATGGAATATTCGTGGATTACGTGCAAATTGGGAGGAACTAGTCCTTCTCATCAACGAGTTGGACCCCCGAAATATCTGTTTACAAGAAAAAATGATAGGGCAGGGGAAAGGGGTCTCTGCCCGCAGGTTTTTATACCTGTCCACACACCACCTCCAGCAGGTGGTGGGTTTAGTGGTGGTTTGGCCTTTACCATCGTCGGGATGTCCCCTTAACTGTCTCCCGCTGCCAATCACCCTTGCAGGCTGTAGCAGGTCGTATCCATCTGCACAAGACCTACACTGTCTGCTCAATATATCTGCCTCCAAATGACGACATACCCCTCCCAAAATCTTGAGGATCTTATCGCCAGCTTCCCCGTCCATTTTTTCTCCTTGGAGACATGAATGGGCGGCATTTCTGTTGGGGGATTCCACCAGAAATCGTTTGCGGTGATTCTCTCCGTAACTCTTATAGATGGCAACAACCTAAATATATTAAAAAGCGGAAACCAACACATTTCCATTCTCAGACGGGGAAAATTGACTGCTATTGACCTATCACTCTGCAGTCCACAGGTCGCCCTCGACTTCTCATGGGAGGTGGCCGATTCTCTTCGGGGAAGTGACCATTATCCCATACTACTTAAAGCAGTGTCCTCGCCCCTTCCCGATGTCTCCCAAAAAGGTGCCTCTCTCGTGCAGCTGGGAGGGCTTTCAAAAAGGCTTGTGTTTTTGAACATCATATAGATGACTTTCCCAAAAATAGATGAAAGGGCCGTAGATTACTTTTTGTCTCGAATCCATTTTGCAGCCTCGCGGGGCACCCCCGCACATCTGGATCTTTCTCTCGCCGACCTGTTCCGTGGGGGACTCAGGACTGTACGGCAGCGAGGAGTCACTCCCGCCGTGCGAGACGCAATACCCTTTCGCGGCCAACTTCAGTGACCCTAAAAATTTTTTCACAGGTCAAGAGCTAGATCCGACGGGTTTTTGAAAAAAGGCTCGTCATTCCTCTTGGAGGGCTTATATAAGTACGATCTGTGCATCTACCAAGGTTTTGCAAAGAGTGAGGAAAATGAAGGGGAAGTTTATCCCATCCTCCCCCCCAGTTCTATCGATTACTGGAGACCCTGTGGCAGATCCCATTGACTGTAGCAGAGGAATTTGCTTCCCATTTTGTATCCGTGGCGCAGACAGACCCTTGCGTCTCCAAGTGTAGTGACAAGACTGTCGACAGGAACGAGGGCATAGATTTTCCCCAGGGGCGGGAAATCTTACAATGTTTCTTTTACACTTCGTGAGCTATGTCAAGCCATGGAGGTTTTCGCTGACCTTTCCCCAGGCCAAGATGATGTAACCTATGCGCTCGCTCTCTCTAAGAGATAGGCTCTAGATTTTTTTGTTGTGCACTCTATAATAGGATCTGGATTGAAGGAACCTTCCCCAAGTAGCTGGGGGGGCGTGGCGGTGGTGATACCGATCCTAAGCCTGGGAAGGACCCTCACTACCGAAGAATTGTCCGCCCATATCCCTAACTCATTTGTGTGTATTATATTCGAAAAAATGGTAAATAGTCGACTTGTATGGTTGTGAACGGAAAAATTTTTCTCCCGTTTCTCAGTGTGGATTCCGTATGCATCACTCTACTACGGGAAGTGCTTCTTTCCTTAGATTCATCCATATGCGTGGCATTCGCTCTCGACCAACCATGTGACATATTTTTTCGACCTTGAAAAAGGCTTACACACGAGCTTTGGAGACACGGTTATTGCAATCTCTGTATGAGTTTAGGCTTAAGAGTCGTTTGCCTGTGTTCCTCCAGAGTTTCTAGCCAACCGGGTCTTAAAGGTTCGATTGGAGCCAACATACTGTCTTCTGACACCCGCTTCCCAGTGGCATCCCCAAGGTTAGCGTCTTGAGTGTAGCTCTGTTCGCTGTGGCCATCAATGGTATTGTTGTGTACTGCAGAGGGGATTGTTAGTTACATTTACGTGATGAATCTTCTTTTGCTCTTCAGGATGTCGGTTGGCAGAGAGAATGACTTCAACTTGCTATTGATAAAGTTTGTGATGGACGACGAATTCGTGGCTTCCGGTTTTCTCCACGAAGACTGTAGCTGTTCATTTTTGAGGACCCGTGGGATTCATCCCGACCCAGACCTGTTATCTTTTCGATAAGAGAATCCATGTAGGGAAGAGACCCGTTTTCAGGACTCTATTTTTGACAATAGACTGACTTGGGTACCTCACCTTTCGTGTTCTCAAGACTGACTGTCTCCGGACCATTGTCTACTGAAAGTCCCTCTCGCACACCACCTGGGGGGCTGTCGCGCTACAGTCGCTCTATCTTCACCGCTCACTTATCTTTCCGAAGCTTTAATATGGATGTAAAGTGTACTATCCTCTGCCACACCCAACTCGCCTGCGGATGCTGGATTCGTACATCATAACTGGTGTCCGTCTGGCAAACCGGGGCGTTCAGGGTCCTTCCTCCCATCCCAATTCTATTGTGATCTGGTGTCCTCCCATTAGATCTTCAACCGCCAGTCCCCCTCTGTTAGATGTTGGTATCGCCTCCAAACGCCCCTCCCTGACTCAATAGCTTTGCCGTGCTGTGTCTTGGATTCAGGATCGCAACTTTAAACATGGGCGAAGAAGCTTACCAAAAGCCCCTTGTTTCCGATTGACCAGCTATATGGGAGACGCTATCCTATCCCTGTATTTACGGATCTGCCTGCCTAGGCCTACGACAGTCGGTCCATTGGCTTCCACTCCACAGAAGTGTCCTTCTGCTGCAAAAGCCTTCCGCTCTCAAAAGGGTCTTACCTCCTGAGGCTGAGGCGTGCCCAGTTGTTAAAACCCTTTTGCACACATCCGAGTTCGGTCCCTGTCCTTTACTGATGATTCCAAATCGGACGAAGGAGTTGGATACGTGTCGTATTCCCATCGTTTCACAAAAAGCGTCAGCCTTCAAGTGTTTTTCATCTTTTTTTTACTCTGAAATAATTGCTATTTTATATGCTCTCATGCTATTCTTACTCTTCCGGATGTTCCTCTTTTACATTTTTAGTGATTCTTTAGTGCTCTTCAATCACTGGTTACTTTTACTCTCCCTCCGCTGTCCAATGCCATCCCTGTAATTGCTTTATCTGCTCAAGAAGGCGAGGCCGGGCCGGTCGGTACCGGCAACATGTAGGTGTTTTCCGGTATGAGGAAAGCTGATGCCTTGACCAACTCTATCACATTTTGGCAGTGCCGCTACGGATTTGGCGCTCGCCATCCATAGGATCAGGTTCACACAGTTTTTTGGCAGGAACGTTGGATTACTATAAGGGCAAATAAACTGCGCACCATCCGCCAAATATCGATGACTGGAGCTCCCTGCGGTCTCTCCGGCGATGGGAGACTGCTGGGCCACGATTGCGTATTGGTCACACTCTATATCAGAGGTTCTCAAACTTCACTGGACGGCCGGCGCACTAATTATATCTTGGACTTCGGCGCGCAGCAGCTATGAGTAAGATATATATATATTATATTATATATATATTAGTATCTATGATATATATAATATATATATTATATATATTATATACGGAAATGGACATAAGGAAATATGTGTAAATAACTAACTGGATCATTGGGACTCGTGTGCCTGCCGGTAGTTGCATGTATCCGCTCAATGTTAGGAGACAGTTGACAGTCACCCTCACTCATTTCCTCTTCAACAGCCGCATTTTATTCTTTTCTTAGTTTTTTTATATTTGTGGGCTGAGAATCCCAGTCCACAAATATGGTTGAAAATTGCAAGATCTTTTCCGGGGCCCTTTTTGGATATATGTGTGGTGTTTCGTTTTCCATGTGAATCCAGAAGCTTTCTAATGTCATATCCAGATATTGCAGTTTAGTGTTCGGTCATTACGGATGTTTAGTAGTTCTTCTCTCAAGGATGCTAAGTTGTGGCAGCTCAAGGATTGTGAACGAATGGATATCTCAGCCAGTCATAACTTCAACAGATTATTTGGGAAATATTTTCTATGTTCCTTCTTAGCTTTCAGGTGCTCTTAATGAGTGGAACAATTGTCGGTATATTTTAGCTTCAGCAGTCTTTGAAACATGTCAATCTTGCCCTCACTCACCCTTTCATTCCGAGCTAATTATTTCTACCAAGTCTTTCATTTTGTCAGATATGTTACCATATTTTAATTTTCTTCCTTGCCATACTTGCATTACCTTGTTCAGATGTTTAAATATGGTCTGCCTAAGTAGCATAATTTTTGCACTCAAACAATTTCATCACAAGTAATTCGCAGAATTCAGTTTCTCCTACAAGGGTAAAGAAAAGGAGCATTTTCTCTCTCAGTTTCATGACCCGGATAACAGTTTGCCTCTTGATAACCACCGGACTTCTGTGTGGAGGAGAAGACATTCGTGAGGAGATCCCCATTTCTTTCACATAGCACATGGAAATAGTCTTGACTGCTTTGGTCTGCTGTAAGAAAGTTTACCATTTGTCACAAACATCTCATGAACAAATCTTTAATTCTTGTCCGAATGTTTTAGCACAAGACTTCACGGTGCAAGAAACTTGTAGTAATACAATATGGGTTCTCCTTTTTGACTAGGGCCAAACCTTTTACCGATCCCATCCTGGATGGACAGCCCCATCTGTGCAAATTCCTACACATAATTTCCAGCAATCCCTTTTCTTCAATATTCTGTCACTGTAGAAAATATCTCAATGTCCTGTGGTTTGCACCAGTTCTTTGCAGCATAAGAAATGGTTCAGTTATTTTGTATCAGGCAACATAACGAGATTAACACTGGTAACTGAGGTTTTCTCCAATGTCTGTTGGTCTCATATCCGCTTGTAAAGGCAACATTTTCCTTTCACGAGTTCCACAACACTTTTTTCAATATCAAACGACATGTTCCTTGATTCGTCTACCAATCGTGTCGTCTGAGGGGGACTTTTTTTCACTTCCCTTTTCAAGCCTCATCCCTAAACAATGTTTCACCACACACAGCAACTGGAAGAAGTTACTTCTGCAATTGAATGGGTTTTCCATTTGTTTGCTGTATGCTCTGCCACTAAATGCTGCTTTCTGTGCCTTTTTATGCACCTTCACCTTTTCTCAAACCCAAGCCTTTGTTGTTTTGTTTTATCTTTTTCAAAAGAGTCTTTTAAAAGTAATCTATAGGCTTCCTGAAGAGAGTGACTATGTTTTTGTTGTTAATTGTCTCTTCATTTTCATATGAGTCCATAGATTCATTTTGATAGCTCAATGCCGCAAACACACATTTTGGCTTTGGACCATTTTCATCATCCACAGCAAGGTAAACCCCAGTCCAAGATAACTGTCGTTAATACAGGCGAAATGACTTACTGGCGTTACTTTTGCTGGAACGTGTCGTCGTTTTTGACCACGCTCAGACCTGGATGACTAAAACTCAACTTGCAATCGGTCACTTCTCTTTGCCGTTCGGAACCTACACGACTACGGTCCACTTTCAACTGTCACTTCACTTTGCCAGCACGGACCTGTACGACTTATGCTTATTTTTCAACTGTCACTTCACTTTCTTCACTTTCCACACTAGGGTCTGGACGAGAGGACTCACTTTCAACAGTTATTACTGTACTATCGCCTCACACATTTCTTTTTGATCTGATCAACTGCGACGCGACTTCACCGCTATTGCCTTCAGTACACGTTTCGCTTTTTAATGAGGTACTTATCCATTTTTTAGCTTGGACCTCATTACCACCACAACATCGATACTTACTGAGGCTCACGGCTACACTGACCACGGGAGGTGCCTACCCACGCTCTGCCTACTGTGGTTGCCAAATTATATATTATTTATCGATCGGCGGTTCACGTAATCACGTCAAACAGTCAACTTGCATAAGCCTACCGCTTACGTATGCAAATCAGTTTTCTAATTCATCATCCTTTTTCGCATTTCTATGTCGCTAAAAACAATTTCACAGAACGCGATGTGATAAAACTAGTAATTGGTAACTCATAAACACCAGCAGGCTGCGGCTCGCCTGGTACAGTACTGTACAGTACTCGTTCAACACGTATTGTGGTGGAACGGGAATTTAATTTTTTTTAATCATGAATAACTTATTTATTTGTTCTTTATTTCTTTACTTATCCATCTACCCAAGTAACTTATTTATTAAAAGGACTTTGCTCTACCTGCCTAGTTACATATTAACTCATCATTTACGATGTTTCCAGCTTCAATATAAAAAACAAAAACTGCGACCATTCAAATGCGCAAAATACCCATATCTATGAAACTTTACGCGGCGCATCTCACCTAGGGGATTCTCACGGCGCACCAATTGCGCCGCGGCGCCAGTTTTTGAGAATCACTGATGTAATGACTGTGAGGACACAGTGAGGTTTGGCCGAGCGATGTGCTGGTGGTATCAGCACATGGATTTATAAACCTATCTATAAGGACCTTCTAAAGGGAATATGTAAACCCTAGGTGGTAACTCAGGTGTGGTGGCGGCTTGAGAATTCCGCGGACGCCCAGGGGATGTGTATTGTTGGCCTTGGCCGCGACTGGTCAGCACGCTTGTTCCCTTCTAGGATTAAAGCAAGTTAAGTCACCTCTGCGTATCCTTTCACCTGCTGAAGGAAACATTGGACATCCAGGAAGGACCTAGCACACCTGTCCCATTACTAACGGAACTACAAAGCCTCCCTCGTAGGTACGTAACGCGTAGGAAGGCGCTGACTGGCTAGAGGCGAGTAGTGAATTCATCAAGCTCATCATGATCACCAGCCAATGACAAACTGTTTTTTTTTTAAAAACTTCTCGACCAATCACAATCAGCGATACATATTTCCGGGCAAGATTGGCATGTCAGACTGCCTCTCCCCGCCTTCGTCACCGTCATCTAAAACTAATTCTCGTTTTATTTGGAATGGGCTTGCGTTGTTAAGGCGAATTTAATGTATCATATAAGTATATATTAAGTAAGGAGCCATGGTTGCTAGTGTTTTTGGTGTAGGTGTGTATGGTGGTTTAAATAGTGAATATTTTGGTCATGGGCCGGGTCCTCCGCGGCAAGAATTTTCTCCGTCCACTCACTAACCCCGCCAGTCGCTTCATCATAAATCTCTAAATCGCCCTTATTTATATGGTGACAACACGGTGCTACATTGATATAATTAATGACACGTGTATATAACACTCACCATAATCCCTAAGTTGTTATAATAACGAGTAATACGACGTTTAATCCATGCCCAAACCTACCGTGGAGGAGGGGCGGGGACGCGCCCGCCGCCCTCAAAAGTTTTGAAGTCAAAACCCGCCAGTCCATCTCGCCCTCACTGTGCCTTCCTGAAGAGGTCATTCAGCTCTCCACCTTGTGATAGCACCATAGGATATCACCAGGGATCATAGATTTACTCAAGGGGTTCTCGCTCCCCTACTAACATATTACCAAGACAGCTCCCTGGATGTTGCTATTCCAACACTCACGGCTTCATTCTGCTGCTGCTTTTTGCCGAGGAGGAACGCCGCGCTGCCGGCGTGGGATGAGACCCTTGCTTGTATTTCATCTCTTACTCATATTATGAAATTACACCATCCAGTGCAATCATATGTCTACATTCACCTCTAATTTGTATTTAATAGCATACCACAATAATAGCGAGCCTGGAGACTTCCTACCTCTGCTAATACCCGGTCCTCGAGCGAGAATTGCGCCATTGGCCATCTGCCGTTTAACACGACCAAACCATATACGAATTTCCGCGCGTGGGTTCGTGTACGACCGACTTCGGACTTCCTTACATAAAAGGTGATATGCTTCGTGGCTTCCCCCCTCTACGGAGGATGTTGTAAACTCGTCCACAACTATCCTAACAAGCTTCCAGGAGGGCTAAACTGGCCCGCCGTCTAAACAGCGTCGTACCAAGCCCTGACGCTGCCTCTCGGGACTATACTGGACCTTCATAGTCGCTGCGGCCCCGCTCTCCACAGTACCTTTCCAGTACCCCTCTATGGCCCCCCTCATGTAATGGTCCTACAACCCACCCAACCTACGGGTTCGCCTTGGTGTCTGTGAAGCGTCTCTAACAAGGGGCAGAGGTGTTGGCAGAAAGCTCGTGAAACCCAGCAGCAAAACTTTCCACAGGTGGGAATGTCTACTGCATAGCGAGGTGAACACCAACGAGCGTCCTCTCTCACCGCGGCTCGGGAAGATCTGATTTGGTAGCAGTGTTGCCACCAGTCGGGAGAAAAAATTGTACCGTACGCTTCTGAAAATGTACCGGTCGTCCCACTAAATATTACCAAATGTACCACAACATTAACAACTTTCTATTTTATGAAAATATGATGGTTTACTAGCTAATGATACCAAAAATCCTTGAAATCAATGCGGCAAGGGAAAACTCAGTTTTTGTTTAATTCAATTTAGTTGACATTAAAGTCATTTGCCTATGTGCTGAAACGACAAACCCGTTACCGGTCTAAAAATGTCTGAAAATCATGATTATTACCTTCCTAGTTCTCGTAAGTTCGAAATATCTACTTTGTTCTGTCTTCCGAATAACCATTAAAAAAGATCTATGATACTAATGGCTTGATCATTTATACCTGCTTGTCACACGACCGGTCCCCACTCCATCAGTAGCGTAGTAGCTCTGTCATTCCCACTCGTATATAAGGCTCACATTAATTAATACTTGTGCTTGATTTCAGAACTAATTTTTTCTTTTCCTTTAATTTAGTAAAGTGATTTTCAGAAAATTACATTTTTTTATATATTTGCCAAGCTGAACTTCAATTGTACCGTTAACAAGGGAAATTGTACCGCTCATTGCAAATTGTACTCAAATTTTTAAAATGTAAGGACCACAGTGACCACTAGCCTCTAAATGTACCATTTTGGTACAATTTGTACCGCAGGTGGCAACACTTTTTGGTAGTGCGGAGCGCGCGCGTGTTGGAATATACCATGTGATATAACTATTACAGTGAGGGAAATGGTAATATGGTGTACCCACTGTTTCATCATTGTACAATATTGTGTATGAAGCAATGGGCGAATGATGTACAAACTGTCTCATCATTCTACAATGTTGTAATTTATATTGCACGGAGAACATTCAGGTGGTTTCCATGAACCTGAGTTGCTACATGAACACGCTAAGTTGACTTACTTTCAGCCCTTAGATCTGAAGCGTTTGTTTTATCTTGGCGAGACTTGTCTTCTTTTGAGAGTTCGCCTCTTTTTCTTTTTAGATTTTTTAGTTTTCCTTGCACCATCTTTTGCCTTGCCTAATATTTTCTGAAGTCAAACTACGGAGGTAGAGTGACTGATCCCACACAAACGATTAAAACAGCTGATGTTATGATGTGTAAGGCCGTGTCACACGAGCGATATTTTCCAGCATCTTTTGGTATTTGCTACCAAAAGATGCCCCAGTGGTGGCAAAAAGTGCGCGTGTTGTCACACGGCGTTTCGGCTACGAGCATCTTCCTACCAGAGTAGCGAAGATCTTATTCTTATATCTTAGCTTATCTGCTTTTACTGGCATTTATGAAATATTCTTCCCTCTTCATATTCCCTTGATAACCATAAATAAACCACTCAAAACCTTACTTGTAATCCTAAAATCAAATAAAAATAACACATATGTATCACATTATCCCCGTTTCTGTAGTCAAGACACACGCAGCCTATTAAATATCTGTTTTTATCAACACTTTCCGTCATTACTCCTCATCAACAACTCAAAACTTAACTATATATCTAAATCATACGTAAAAAATATATAAATAACACGCAATGTACCATATCATGCACGTGTTCTTGTATATATAGAGTTAAAAACCATTTATTTATCCTACCCTACTCTACCAAACACTTTATTTTCCTCCACTCATCTTTATTGTTCTCCTCTCATCTACACTATATTACTATTACCATACAAAATCATACAGCTATATTCCCTATATACAGCACTTATTTTCCCTAAACATATCACATAGAGATGCTACATCTCTTGACCACCCAAGATGGTCATTTCTCTATTTCACTGCAATGTGTAGTTCGTACAAGTCTTGCGTGGCGTCGGCTGCTCCGAGATGTAAACAAAGATGCCAGTACTGGTGGCAAGAGAACGAACATGCGGACTCCGCGTTTGCTACCAAAAGTTGCCGGTATCAGGCGTCAAATGGTAGCAAAAATACCAAAGATGCCGGAAAAAGTGTCCGTGTGAATAGCCTTAGCTGATCTATCCCTAAATACGGCTAAATAAATATGGCTCCATAAATACGCGTCTGAAATACGTGCTTCTGCAGGTTTTATTTCTTTTTCATCGAAGAAAAAGAAAAAGTGGAAGAGACTTTATCATTGTATAAAGTAAATCATTTTGTATTTTTTATTATAATTGGTGATGATCCATTCTTAAGTTTTTTGCCTGGGCGTCCCAACGCCCTACGCCCTTAAAACTTTTGTAAAAAGTTCCCCGCATGGGGAGTCACCTTGTCGGGGGGCGGGGCTTAAACCCGGGTCGAGGGCCCCCGCCACCTACTTGGGGGCCTGCCCCCATTGTTGGGTTCGGGGGCCGTCGGCCTCGGGGACCAGCCCCCCCCCTTCGTC
The DNA here is from genome assembly GCA_016584305.1 of Chionoecetes opilio. Classification (NCBI taxonomy): domain Eukaryota; kingdom Metazoa; phylum Arthropoda; class Malacostraca; order Decapoda; family Majidae; genus Chionoecetes; species Chionoecetes opilio. The sequence goes on along the minus strand of JACEEZ010025656.1, from coordinate 7,135 downwards.
ACTGGGGGTGGACCTTGGGTGATGTCCCCTTTTATTTTCCTCCCCCTTTCTCTCCTTTTTTAGGGCGTTCTAGGCCCGGGGGCCCCTTCTTTTCCGTCTCACGCTCTTTCATCTTTTAAACTTCACGCTCCGCTCCCACGTGTTTGCCGGCTGGCGCCCCGATATTCCCCGCCCCGCCCCTCTATTGGAGTTGATCCACCGCGGGGCGGGTTGTATTTTCCTTCGGTGGGCAACAGCCCTTGGTGGGGGAGGTTGGGGAAAGAGGGGAGGCCAGTGGGCCCCCGTGGTAAATCGGCGGGTTGCGTTGGTTTAGGGCCAAGCGGGGGTTTGCCTGTGGGCACCGCACGGCCCCGCGGCTCCCACCAAACTAGGCAACCAAAGCGTATTTCCCCGCTACCCCTGGAGCTTTTGGGGTGGTTTTCCCTTCCCAAAACAGACAGTTTCCCCCTTGTTGCCACCCCCGCGGTGGGTGGGGCGTGGGGAAGTGAAGTTTTTTTTTTTGTATAAACCAAAAAATTTTTTACCCCCGGCCTGCCTCTCTCCCTGACGTCCGTTTGTCCTCGACCTCCCTTTGGATCCTCTCACATTCCCCATCGGCCCCTTTCCAGGCCCAAAGTGGCACGAAGCGGGCAGCCGCCCCTTTCCTCCTCGTTTTGGGTCGGCGGTCCCCACTTTAAGGACGAGACGGGGATTGGAGACGGGGCTGCCCTCGGGGCATTCTACTTGGACACCTGCTTCTGCCCAACTGCCCCGGGCCTTTGACTTACAGAGAAAATACTGTTTTTTATGGTTTATGGTGTGGTTTCCCGACCGATTATTTATGATGACAATGGACGAAAAAATAGGTGTCAAAAATTTTGGCTGCAGAGTGATGTTCCTCTGCTTATGGGGAACCCAAACCAAAGAGGGAAAATTTGGGAGCAGACATTACAGGCCGAACTCATTCGCTCTGAAATTTGGAGACGACCTGATGACAAATCCCCAACATTTTTGAAAAAACTATACATCTACCCCACCTGTCCCCCATAGCCCTACCCCTATTTGGGTACGGGGGCTTTTTATAAGGAAAGGGGTGGCAATTTTTTTCTTCGGGCGGGTTCTGGAAAAATAAATGGAATGACCCGGAAGGCCCCCGAAACGGTATGGCAGGGGGGTTTCTAATCCGAGCCGGACTTACTCAGGCTGGATGCTCTTCCACTGCCGATACCGAAGCCCAGCTTTTTTGATACATAAAACCCCATCCAAAGTCAAATACCAGAAAGGGCGTAATCCAACACGCCCTCTTTGAGTTTTCGGGGGCAGACATCTAAACATGTGGGGAAAAAGGGGTTAAACAGGTTATAAGGTCAGGGGAAAAGAAAAAACTGTATTAATTTTCTACGGATAAAAGTCCCCCGATTCCATCAGGATCGGCCCCCAGTCTCTAAAGATAAAAGCCTTACGACCCCCCTTGCAGTGCATGAGTGTACAGTTTTGGCCGGGAAAATTTTTGGTAAATCCCTCCTCCCCTTGGTCGATGCTGGGCGTTGGATTCCCATCCCAAAATACTGCCGTCAACCCCTACGCTTCCACTCCCGTGCTGATCACCCACCGAGTTCTCGACAGTGGGGACAAAAAAATTTAGAAAAGACACCTTTTATTTGGAAAACTCCCAATTTATCATTTCTTGGGGCGCCAGAAGAGAACTTTCCCACAGACAAGCAGGCGGGGGAGGAAAGGGCCCTACGCACCCGCGAGGGCTCTGCTTCTTCTAAGACGCCAATCAGCCTCCTGCGTTCCCCACAACATTCTCTTAAAACCTAACCCCCCATCCCAATGAAGAATAATTCTCGCTACTGCCGTGGGGATTCTGGGAGTCTGCTGATCCTTATAATGAGCCCCCAAACCACCTCTCGTGTAGGCATGCCGCACACGGAAAAAATGAAATAGTGATTTCCTTTTTAAAGAGGCCCCCAAAAAAAGCCATCCTAAAAAGTCTCAGAAGCGAACTCGCATTCAATGAGTCCTTAGAGTCAGTGGGCGTCCCTCGGCTAAAATATAAAATTGCGAGCAGGAGGGGATGGATTGCTACGATACACCTACGATAGGTTGGGAGTACTAACGTGACTCCTAAATCACTGCCCCGTTACCCCCCCTGGAAGCGGTCGACACAGCTCAACAACACGTGATGGCAAGGGTCATAAAACCCTAGGGAACACAAGCAGTTGATACCCATGCTGATAAGAAACTTCAAGCCCCTCGTCGGGAGCTATAAAGAAAACCCTAGAAGGGTAAATCATCTGTCAAAATCGGCATTTTTGGTGGGATATACGGTACTACAAAGCCGCGGGTCCTCGATGAAAACCCCCGATTTCACCACCGGATATAAGCAAACGCCAACCGACTTTGGGGAATGTCAGGAAAATATTTTACCATCTTCTACAACACAGAAAAAGACTGGGCTTTCAAATGCCGCGCGTCTCCAAGCCATAAGCTTCTACTGCATCTTTTCACGCACGAAAAAACATCTTAAAACCTCCAAGGGAAATTTTCGTGGTTACGTGAAAATTTGGGAAGAACTAGTCCTTCTCATCAACGAGTGGGACCCTAAATTACTGTTTACAAAAAAAGGGGATAGGGCAGGGAAGGTGTCTTGCCCGACAGGTTTTACCTGTCCCACACCCCCTCCAGCAGGGGGTGGCTTTGGGGGGTTGGGGCTTTACCATCGCCCGGGATGTCCCCCTTAACTTATCCCGCGCAATCCCCCTTTGCAGGGTAGCGGGTCGTATCCATCTGCACAAGACCTCACTGTCGCTAAAATTATCTCCTCCAAATGACGAAAACCCTCTCCAAGATCTTGAGGGTCGTACCGCCCTTCCCCCTCCATTTTTTTTCCTTGGAACATGAATGGGCGGATTTCCCGTGGGGGGGATTCCCCCAAAAATCGTCGCGGTGTTTCTCGTAACTATTATAGATGGCAACAACTTTTAAAAATATTTAAAAACCGGGGAAAAAACACATTTTCCATTCCAGACGGGAACTTGATGCTATTGACCTATCACTCTGCGTCCACAGTCCCTCGTTCTCATGGAGGTGCCCTTCTCTCGGGGGGTGACCTTATCCCATACTACTTAAAACAGTGTCCTCGCCCCCTTCCCGAGTCTCCCAAAATGGGGGCCTTTTTCGGCAGACTGGGAGGGCTTTCAAAAGGGTTTTTGTTTTTTTAACATCATATAGATGATTTTTAAAAATACATGAGGCGTAATTACTGGTCCGAAACCCCTTTTGCAGCCCCGCTGAGATCCCCCCCACATCTGGATCTTTCTCCGACCTGTTTCCTGGGGGGGCTCAGGACTGTACGGCAGCGAGGCACTCCGCCCTGCTAAAACCCCCAAACACTCCCCGGGCCAAATTCAGTAACCCAAAAAAATTTTTTTCACAGGGTCAAAAAGCTAGAACGACGGGGTTAGAAAAAGGTCGTCACTCCCTTGGGGGGCTTAATAAGTACGATCTGTGCATCTTTCCCCCCGGTGTCCAAGGTTGGCAAAGAGTAGGAAAATGAAGGGGAATTTTTTCCCACCTCCCTCCAGTTTATGATTATGAACCCTGTGGGGAGATCCCTTACTGTGGGAGAGGGAATTTTTTCCCATTTTTTGTCATGGCGCAGACAGACCTTGCTCTCCAAGGCTAGGGACAGACTGGACAAAAAAAGAGGCAAGATTTTTTCATCCAGAGGCGGGGAATCTTACAAAGTTTTTTTACACCTCGTGAGCATGTCAAACCCTAAAGGTTTGCGCTGAACTTCCCAGGCCCAAAATGATGTACCTAGCGATTCGTCATCTAAAGAGAGGGTCTAGATTTCTTGTTAGCATCTATAAAAGGATCTGGACTGAAGGAACTTTCCAAATACTGGGGGTGTGGCGGGGGTGATCCCGATCCCTAAGCCTTGGGGAAAGGGCCACTCACTACGACGAAAATTTTCCCGGGCCCCCATCCCTAATTCATGTTGTGTAGTTATTCGAAAAAATGGGGAAATAGTCACTTTTATGGTTTTTGGAACGGGAAAACTTTTTCTCCCGTTCTCAGTGTGGATTCTGTAACCACTTACTACGGAAGCGCTATTTTTTAGAGTCATCCCTATGCGGGGGATTCGCCCTCGAAACACCCGTGACCATATTTTTCGACCTTGAAAAGGCTTAGACAGGGTTGGAGACACGGGATATTGCAATCTCGTATGAGTTCGGGGTAAGAGGTCGTTTTTCCTGTTCCTGTTTTCCGTTCCCCCAGAGTTTCCAGCCCCGGGGTTTTTAGCGTTTGAGTCGGCAACATACTGTCTTCTGAAACCCCCGTTCCAGGGGCATCCCCCAAGTAGCGTCTTGAGTTAGCTCTGTTTGCTGTGGGCCCTCTGTATTTGATGTATGCCAAAGGATTGTTTGGATGATTTACATCTCTTTTGCGTTTCCCGATTTGGTTTAGGAGAAGACTTCAACTTGCTATTTATAAAGGTTTGTGAATGGACGACGAATCGTGGCTTCGGTTTTCTCCAACGAAGGGCTGTAGCGGTTCATTTTTTCGAACCCTGGGGCACCCCACCCAGCCTGATCTTTTCGTAAGAGAATACCTGAGGGGAAAAGCTATAAGATATACCCGGTTTTTTAGGACTCATTTTTGACAATAGACTGACTTTGGGGACCCTACCTTTGGCTCTCAAGACTGACTGTCTCCGGGGCCCTGGATCTACTGAAAGCCTCTCGCACACCGCGGGGGGGTGATCGCGCTACATCCTCTATCTTTACCCTCGTTATCCTTTTGAAACTTGAATTGGATGTGAAGGTATCCTCTGCCACAAACCCCCTCGACTGCGGATGGGTTCGGGACATCATGTGGTGTCCGTTGGCAACCGGGGCTTCAGGCATCTCCCATCCCCAATCTATTTGGGGGATGCTGGTGTCCTCCCCCCTTGGGTCTCAACGCCAGTCCCTCCTTTAAGTGTTTTTATCGCTCAAAAGCCTCCCTGACTCAATAGCTTGCCCTGCTGTGTCTTGTGATTCAGGATGCAACTTTTCCATGGGGCCCCAAGAAGTTACCAAAAGCCCCCTTGGGTTTCCGATTGACAGTATTTGGGACGATCCTTCCCTGTTTACGGATCGCCGCATAAGGCCCAGACAGTCGGGCCATGGCTTTTCCCCGAAGTGTCTTTTTGCAAAAACCCTTTCCCCTTCAAAAGGGTCCCCTTTCCTCCTAGGGAGCGGCCCAGTTTTTAGACCACTTTTGCACACATCAGAGTTCGGTCCCGTCTTTATGATGGTTCCAAATCAGACGAAGGAGTTGGTTACGGTGTCGTATTCCCTCGTTTAAAAGGCGCAGCCTTCCCAAGTTTCATTTTTTTAAGGTGAAATAAATGCTATTTTATAGCTTCATGATTTTTTTACCCTTCCGGATGTTTCTTTTTCAATTTTTAGTGATTCTTGTATGCTCTTCAAACACTATGTAATTTTAATCTCCCCATCCCCTGGTCAATGCCATCCTGGAATGGGTTTATCTGCTCAAGAGGCGAGGCCGGACGGCAGCTTTGTTGGGACCGGCACATGAGGTGTTGCCCGGGAATGAGGAAGCTGAGCCCTTTGGCAAAAGCTGCAGTAGAAGACCAGCTCATCACATTTTGCTGCGGCTACGGACCCGCGTCAGCAATCCATAGATCTTCACAAAAGTTTGGGAGGAACGTTGGTTACTATAGGGCAAAAAAAACTGGGCCCCTCCGCCAAAATATCGAGGACGGAGCTCTGCGGTCTCCCCGGAGATGGGAGACTGCCTTTGGCACGATTTGGGATTGGCACACTTATTACTCATGGGTTTCCTCATGGAGGTGGGCCACCCTCCTTACTTTTATGATTTTTGGTCCCTTTAAATGTGCGGCACTTTCTGGTCGAGTGTCCCAGTCTTTGGGGGCCCACGTGGCAATTTTTGTCCCGGGTTTTTCGCGGGTCGGACGGGCTTCCCTCTCTCCCTGCTGGAGAGGGTGTTTCCTTTCCGGGACATGAAGTCCATACCTTTATTGAGAAGGGTGGCCTTTCAAAAAGTTATTGCTTTTAAAATTTACTTATTATTGTTTTTTAAAGGTTTTTGTTCTTTTTTGTATTTGTTGTTTTAAATATTTTTATTCTACTTAATTTTTTTTTTTTAGTTTACTTTTCATGTATCTTTGTAAGCAGGCGTAAAAAACCCCCCAGTGCGGCACCTTAAAACTATAATAATTAATCAATCAATGTCAAAGTCCCTCGTTTTTGGGACATATCCCTACGGTTGGCAACAATGCCTTCACGCCCAGACCTTTCCTTTGTTTTTAAAAAAACTCTGTTGTTAGTCGAAATCGGAAAAAAATAAATGAAATACCAAATGATTAGTGGGCAAGGATACTAAACAGGGCATATCTATAAGTGTTTATATGCACTAAAAAGCGCTAAGGTACCCAATTTCAATAAAAAAACGTTTTGGGCCTGAAGGGTTAAATTGTAGAAATGGTAGAAAAAACATTCCCCCCTAGATTTGCCCCCAGCATTACTCTCTAGTCATTTAAACAATTTTATTTTTATTAATTATTATCAATTATTATAATTTGCATTACCAAAAACGAAAAAAGATAACCAGCAGCGTAAAAGCGCATCACGCGCGCATCGTAAAGCCCAGCTGGGGGGCTTTAAGGGCCGCGGGGTTTCCAGGCTTTCTGTAATGTGCGCAGTAAAGAAATGCCCTTATTTTCTTTGGGTTTAGTGGGTTACAACGGCATGAGAGGCGAGCCCCCGATATACTATAATCTGAATTATGCTTATATTTAAAAAATTTAAAAAATGAATGTACATACAAAAGATTTATGGAACTGTCGCCGATGGGAAATTTGCCGAAAAAACCCCAAATTAGAAAAATCTGCCGCGTGGAAATGTTAATAACGGACATTTGGGACCAATTAACCAACGATCAAGCTAACTATAGTATTTTATCCCTGAAAGCAAAAAGCGGGTAAAAAATTGTTAAAAGTAATATTGGGGCCGAATTTAACCCTTATACTGCCCAGCTGCCTTCCCGCACGCATCCACACGCCACTAATAAATTCCCCTTTTTTAAGCGGGGGCCCGGAAAAATTTTTTTTTCATCATAA
>JACEEZ010025654.1:35525-37156 GCA_016584305.1 Chionoecetes opilio | reverse complement strand
TATTTAAAAAAGTTGGTCTACTGTTGTTTTTCCCCTCCGCGACTATTTTTTCATAAATCTTTCGCGATAATATTGATGCACCGCTCTGAATACTAAAAGAACGTTCTTCTGTTGTTCTAGAAAGTTAGCATGACAGCATTCGTTGAAGTTCTAAGATAGAAATTTTAAATTTGCAATTACTCGCCTCGAGTACCCAAAGCTTAATATATTTTTTACATGTATATTGTGGCATGTAAAATTTGGGCGATGTCACACTGTTTTCTAAGACAGTACTGCTGCCGTCTGGCAAACGCTTGTCAAAATACAATAAGAAATCCCTTTGGAAAACGAAATAAAAGAATGCCGAAATCGGCTTGTTGCTGCGAAAATGTAGGTTTAATTGTGGAGGCGACACGCCTCGGCGGGGAGTGGTGGGGGGGTGAGATGTTGGCGGGGAGATTGAATCAAAACATTGCCACTTCACGCGTCGACTCTTGGGCACTTCCAGGCTTTCTTATCTGATTGATAACAATAATACAGGAACATATGACTGCCTAGGTATAGATAACTTCTAAACATACGTTATTGACTGTATAATTCATAGAGTAACATTTACCTCGCCTCCTCAACTATAACCTACTTGGTTATTTGGTTAATACATGTTTTACAGAATCAGGCTTCTATACAATATAGAAAAAAATCGTTCTTAAAATTATACTTTTCTGTTTTAAGTGCAGTGGGAATAAGCCCATATTTTTCTTTCAAGTTGACCAACTTTTCACCAAATTGTGAGTTAAAACTCCCCAGCGACCACTGGCATTTCGGAGTTGCAGTTCTCTCTAATTGCCTCTCTCTCTCAAAATGCCCTCTTTTCTTGGGCCATATTTTTTAACTATTTATTCTTACTTTCTATTGCCACACACTTCTTCCTTACTCCTTCTCTTTATCTGCTTCCTTAACCTTAACCCACACTTTTCTTACACTTCACCTCCGACGTATTTAGAAATCGGGTCATGACGATGCCATAACGGGGAGAGGGGAGAGAGGAGAGAAGGGGGGAGAGAGAGAGGGGAGAGAGAGAGAGAGAGAGAGAGAGAGAGAGAAGAGGAGAGAGAGAAGAGAGAAGAGAGAGAGAGAGAGAAGAGAGGAGATAGAGAAGAGAGGGAAAGAGAGAGAAGAGGAGAGAGAGAGAGGAGAGAGAGAGAGAGGAGAGGGGGGGGGAAAGGTTGTGTGTTGAGCCAGTATTTTTTTTTTTTGGTTGAGGGTGGTGGTGATGGTGGTGTGATGGTGGTGGTGTGGGGGTTGGGGGGTTTGGGGGTTGTGGTGTGGTGGTGGTGGTGGGTGGTGGTGGTGGTTTGGGTTTTTGATGGTGGTGTGGTGGTGTGGTGGTGGTGGTGGTGGTTGGGGGTGGTGGTGGTGGTGATGGTGTTTTATGGTGGTGGTGGTGTTTTTGGTGGGGGTGGTGATGGTGGTTGGTGGGGTGATGGTGATGGTGGTGGTGGTGGTTGGTGGTATGAATTTGGGGTTGGTGGGGTTTTGGTGGTGGTGGTGGTGGTGATGGTGATATGCACGTAATATTAAAAAAAAAAAATGATGATAGTAAAAATAATAATAATGATAATAATGATAATAAATTAGTATTGTCCTCGTTA
>JACEEZ010025654.1:17500-21750 GCA_016584305.1 Chionoecetes opilio | reverse complement strand
TTTTTTTTTTCATTATCAAGATAAAACCTTACTGAGAAACAAACCAAAAACATACATTGTGCAATTCCTTTCAGTTTGTTAGTGGAGAGAGAGAAATGGCAATTTTATTATTTTGTATAAACAGAATAAAAATTTTCTTCAAATTATCAAATTTAGTTAATATGGTATGATGCATGGTATAACTCTATTAATTTATGTGTCATGTAATTAAAGCTTAATTCCACTTTCTTCTCTTTTTTGGGGCTCAAAATTACCCTGGAACTGATTAATTTTCAAAATTACCCCCCGACCCCCCAGCTGGATAGGCTCGCTGCGCTCGCCCATCACCACCCCGGGGCTAAAGCCCCCCCAATTCTTTTTTCCTGGTGACGCCACTGGTTATATCTCTCGTTTTCTCTCTCTCTCGTTATCTCTCTCTCGTTATCTCTCTCGTTATCTCTCTCTCGTTATCTCTCTCGTTATCTCTCTCTCGTTATCTCTCTCGTTATCTCTCTCTCTCTCGTTATCTCTCTCTCTCTCGTTATCTCTCTCTCGTTATCTCTCTCTCTCGTTATCTCTCTCTCGTTATCTCTCTCTCTCGTTATCTCTCGATCTCTCTCTCTCGTTATCTCTCTCGTTATCTCTCTCGCTATCTCTCTCTCTCTTGTTATCTCTCTCTCTTGTTATCTCTCTCTCTCTCTCTCGTTATCTCTCTCTCTCGTTATCTCTCTCTCGTTATCTCTCTCTCGTTATCTCTCTCTCTCTCTCGTTATCTCTCTCTCTCGTTATCTCTCTCGTTATCTCTCTCTCTCTCGTTATCTCTCTCTCTCTCGCTATCTCTCTCTCTCTCGCTATCTCTTTCTCGTTATCTCTCTCTTGTTATCTCTCTCTCTCTCGTTATCTCTCTTCTCTCTCTCTCTCTCTCTCTCTCTCTCTCTCTCTCTCTCTCTCTTCTCTCTCTCTCTCTCTCTCTCTCTCTCAAATTGCCTCGCCAGCTGAGTATGTTTGTAAACAAAAAACGGGGTTTTTGCGTTCCATTTGTGACACGCGAACCCAACCCTGAACCCAGAACCCAACCCTGAACTGAAAGAACTGGTTCATGCAGCTTGGGCACAAATGGAAGAGGCCTTTGGTCCTCCAGCTGGCTCCGACGGGCGGCATTTGGCTTGAAGCCGCGTCTGTCGCAGCCACAACAAGGACTGTGACGTCACGTGCAAGACACCTAGGGCCAGATGCTGAGAGCGAGCTAGGGCGCCCTATCCACTAGGGCGCCTGTGGTAATGCGAAACGCCCTCTCACCGCTATGCTCAGTCGAGATTGCTGCCTTAGTGGCACCGCTAAAGGCGCCTGAAAATAAGGCATGGTCAGACCCTGACTTAGTGAGCACTGTTTTGCATTCATCTTCTGTTTTATAAGGCAATACAAAGCTTGTTTCAGTTCCTACAACGTAACAATTGGTGTTTACGTATAATAGTGGTTGCAAGTGTGTATGAATGATCGTGAGACTAAATGCGGCACTGTAGGTGTTTTTATAAGTGCTTATATGCTGGCGATAAAATGTGTGTTGTTGTTGGTTGGCGGCGGCGGCGGGCGAAGCGACTAGACCAATTCCCAAGGGCCAGACATACCAACCGCCTCACTGCTTACACCCACACACCACCACGATAAATCACACAGACAGACGGACATTGCCCCGCGGTGTACATATATACTAAATACTTTCTGTTGAACACAAGTTTTGCAAGACCAAATAGCGGTAAATTATATCCTAGCTGTCAATAATGAAGTATATTCTAAACGTATATAGCTATTATTGAAGAAAGGTCAAGTTAATTAAAACATATCATGCACAAAGTGTATTACTAAATATCTTTGTAAGGGATTAAATTACTAGGGAAGTAAACTCTTTCCACGGTTCCTCGTGCAGCCTCACGGCCAGATTGCTTTGCTATTGTGTATCACTTGACCATGACGTCACGTGCATACTATCTATATTGCACTTCTATACTAAGCTTTCACATCGCACCCGCACTTATGGAACGGCGGTTGCGGGTTGTGGGTTGTGAAGACTTCTAGAATGCGGTGCAGTTGTGGTTTACGGTTGTGGAATTTTTGTGCGGTTGTAGTGCGGTTCGGTTGCAGTTATTCGATCCAACACTAATACTTCTAGAGTAGCCACTGCACTAATGTCGCCAGGCGTCATAATATTACGATTTTTAGCACTCTACATGCTTGTATGTGCACCTGAAGAGACGCTTAACATTGGGCATATGCAAGACATTTTCTCGACTCGTGCACTGCGCGGCGACAAGCAAGAATAATTTGAAAACACTCCACTGGTTGGTTTTACATGTATCAACGCTCTGCCCTTATTCCTCATATTTCTTGCCCTAACCATAACAGGTGAGTTTTCAACATATTCGAGAATAACATCATACCTTGTGAATGCACATTTGCACAACGTGTCATAAAAAAAAATACGTAAAATTAGGTCCAGGAGGCCTTATATCGTTGTGTTAACTGGTAGTAGCCAGGCCGCGGTGGAGGTGGAGTCAGCCCAGTGTGTGGAGCAAAGTTGGCGGGCCGTTTTCAAATGTACTCACAACTTCCACAAGCATCACGGAGGGCCATTTTTTCTACAACAACGCCTCAGTCAAGTGGCGAACACTAACAAAGCTATTATTTAATTGTGGCAGAATGATAAATTTGACTAGTACAAAGAATTGATTGTGGTAAAACGTCAAAATACTATGCCGCCTTGACTCGCTTTGTGTTTTGTACGACGGCACATGTATTTCCACTGGCCGGGCATTTGAAAACAATTCATGACTACCCACCCAGTGGCGTACCCAGAAAATTGAAATGGGGGGCAATATATCTAATTACATATATATATATATATATATATATATATATCTATATATATATATATATATATATATATATATATATATATACATATATATATATATATATATATATATATATATATATATTTATTATAATATATATAATTTATTTATTATTATTTATATTTTTGCTAAAGGGGGGTGGCATGGCCGAAATGGTCTCCCCTCCATCACAGTACGTCACTGAGCTTCACAACGGTGAGAGACGACGGTCTGAAATATCCAACCCGCCGGGATTTGACTAGCATTCTTGCTTTAGCCCATGTATGTACTGTATCACACTACATATGTCTTCAGTGCACATACAAGTCTGTAGTGATGTTGAAAAAAATTCGTAATATATGTCGCCTGGTGACATTATTGCAGTGCCGCTATATGTTATTGAAGTACACTCTTTCCCAAGATGATATTTCCAGCAAATTGCGAATATTACAATTTTTTTCGTTAAATTTACTTTGATTCGGTCGCCATCATGTGTTTTTCGATCTTATCAGGTACAGGAACTCCTGGTTGTCTTCCGCCGACGTAGTGCGCATGCCGTTCAGTTCTCCCAACAGCGGCCAATTATGGCGGTCCTGTCGCTAGCCTTGCCCAGTCCAGCCAGTTCCATCCGGTCTAGCCGCCTCGCGAAAACAAAGTCCCACCACCCCGGCGTATATTCCCCTTCTTATATCACTTTGCGCACTCCGATTCAAGTTTGCGAATATTTTTTTGTTATGTAATCGTCCAGACCCATTTTTTCTTTGCTAAATATTTGAAATATCAAAATACCTAATCCACAAAAAATATTCATTTTCACACGCCTTATTTCCCTAAAACATTACTTTTTGTAAAAAGCGCGGGAAAAACAACAGCCACATTCCAGCCGTGGCGCGAACTTGCTGGCGACGTCCACAAGAGGTAAGCCTCCCAGCCTCCGCCCGACACAGACACGACGGAGACTCTGAGAAAATGAGTACTTGGGGAATTTTGGGTGCTTCTGGTATATTTTTTTGTGCGACACGCACATCTTGCAATCCTGTTGGGCACAGCAGAAGCTGTGGCCTTCCCGAGAGCTTACACCCATTCCCAACCCACAGCGGCGACGATATATGTGTGCAGACCTTTGGATCGACGGGGGAGCCGGCCTGTAGTAGCCAGGGTACTGCAGCCCTCTATCTCGGTGGCCTGCTACTACCCGCCGCTCCCGCCGCTTCCGCCGCTTGCAAACATCTGCACACATATATCTGTCGCCCCACAGTTTGCAAATGGGTTGGCTAAGCTCTCGTAAGGCACAGCCCCACGCTGCACCCCCTACAGATGCAAGTATCAGGCCACAGTCCACAATCGCACAAAAAATATATCAGAAACACCCAAAATTCC
>JACEEZ010025654.1:0-12500 GCA_016584305.1 Chionoecetes opilio | reverse complement strand
ATCGCCTCCCAGGTAATCCCTGGGTAATCCGGCAACCTTATCCCACATCTGGTTAATACTAAAATGATAAAAATAATAATAAAAAGGTAAACAATGACCATGTGTGCACGAACTCATTTCAGGTACTCTCGGGCTGCAAGAGGATGATACGGAGGTTAGGAAGGTACGATACTCATTAACCCGAAGATCAAAATCTTCTTGGTTGTTGGTGACAGTCAGGTTAGGCATCTGAACAGCAGGTTCTGTGACAGGGAAGGGATGCCCATGAAGTCGGTGAGCTACCAGGGAAGGATATAGGTTTATATTAAGTGACAAGATAGTTGAGTGCATGGCGGACCATGGCAAAGCCCATCGTCTGCCTTGAGCGCTTGGGGGAAATGATGTTGAGTGTGTAAAAGTGAGGATTGCTACGGCGGTTCAAGAAGCTGTGGTAAATTACGGGACATTGGTGGGTTTCCCTGTGGTGTTGTGTGTCCTTCCAAGAGCTTTGTTGACGACATGTGGTACTCTCCAGGGCTATTGCGGTGATTGCCGGCTTGCCTTTCATTGCAAGTCCAATGGTTGGGGCCTTTGTAGACAGCTTGGAGACCTCTCTTTTCGGGCATACCACCACCTCTACCGAGGACGGGGTGCACTTTTCGGAAAGGAAGTTCAGATCTTGTTCTGAATCCCTTGAAGGGGAGGTAGATGCACTGCAGGCTTTTTAAGATAGAGGAACCGGGGTTAGACACGAGGGTCGGGGTAAAGGCAACCTTGCGACACTAGGAGAGAGTTTCGAAGCAGGGAACTAAGTGTTTCGTAGAAGAGAGAGAGGATGGGTATAGTTAAAGATAAAGGGAAATTGACAAAAAAAACAGAGAGATTTCTGAAGGTTTTTCAGGTTTTTAGGTTTACTAATACAACTGTAAGATTATTTCAAAAAAGATAGATTTCTGAAGAAGAATAATATGTGTAGAGGATTTTGATATAATAGCATTACAAAAACATGGTATGGATTTTGTCAGGAAAGGTTATTCGATCCGGAAGTCGAGATAGCCTGGTATATAGTTATTTCACAGGACAGAGTAGGCAGACGAGAGGAGGAGTTGCGCTTTATGTCCAAAGAGATGCATTGGCAGTGTTGTGTTAATATGTTATGAAGACAGATGACCGCATAGAGTCCTTGGTTAGAGGTTCTGAGGGAACTGAGAAAATAGTTTTGGTGAGTGTAATAGCTCCAAACTTATGTAAAGAGGATTCAGCTCCTATAGGGGAATAAATAAACAAGCCTGTAAAAAAAAAAAAAAAACAGATATAAATCGATTATGCGTGGTGGGAATTTTAATCTTAGAATATAGACTCTGGGATTTAATCATAGGTGACAACGATGCAGATGAATGTTAATATTAATCCAGGATACTTCCTAATTCACGCCATCAGGAGGCCTACTAGAGGAGATATATTCTAGATCTATTGCTGACAAATAGAGACGATTAGTTACAAAATGTGAGGTCGGTGGAAATTAGATAATAGCGACCTTATGAATCAATTTAGCTTAAAATGGGAAGTTGAAAATTAGTGTCAATAGCATCGATACCTAATTTCAGAAAGGCCAAATTATGCGGGATTAAGAGACACCTGAGGTTTTCAATAAGAGTGTGGGATGGAGGAGAAGAAATTTTCCCAATACAGCTGGAAAGGCAATTATGAGGTTAGGAAGGCACCTGGATGTAATTGCGCGGTCTGATATGGTAGTGAGATCGAGGCTGAGAATTATAATTAGAGCGGTTAGACAGGGAAAGTGATGTCGGGCTGATGAGGTAATTCGAGAGGTTAGAGGGGAATGTCAGGCGGAGCTTGAGGAGGTTATACCTCATTTGTACGGAATAAATTGACGGACAGAAAGAAATATTCCTTATAGGGAATAAGTTCAAGCAAGAGTGATTCCCAAATGGATGACCACCAGTTAAACCACAACTTGAGTAAAAAGAAACATTTATTTAGGTTCAAAGCAGGATTGGTAAACAAAGAACATTATAACGTGCTTGGCGAGGACAGTGGAAGAAATTAACTAAGTTGCTAAGAACAATTATGAGATTCATTAGCAGAACGGCGAAAAGTACCCAAAGGTGTTCTATCAGGTTTTAAAAACAAGACAGGGAATTTCATTGGGCCGTTAATGTCAGGACAGGTGAGTCTTAATACGGTAGAGATGTGGTAGAGCTAAATTATTATTTCTTAAGTGTTTTTACGAGGAGATACACAGACGATACCTGAGAGTGAACAGATGTTCAAAGGAAGCGGCTGAGGAGAAACAAAAGATATTGGTGATAACTAGGGAAATGGTGGAGAGGGTATAGAAAAAATGAAAACATTTAATCGCCAGGACCAGATGAAGTGTATCCCAGGGTAATTAAAGGAATGCAGGAGGTTGTAGTGAGTCGTTAGTTCACAATTTTAAGAATCGTTGAGATGGCAATGTGCCATTATTGGTGAGGAAAGAAATTTGTTCCATATTTAAGAAGGGAGACAGAGGACTAAAGTCAAATTATCGGGGACCTGGGCGTAAGTCTAACATCCATTGGTGGGTAAATTATTGCATCTATTATTGCAAAAAGACATTAGAGAGCACTTAGATAACATCGTTTTGATCAATGATTCACACATGGATTCACCAATGGTAGTTCATGTCTCACCATTTTATTGAGTTTTTATAGGAAGTTTATGAGACGCAGATAATGATAGATTATGATATAATATATCTGCTTTAGTAAGTGTATTTGACAAAGTACCACCGAGCGACTCTTAAATAGGTAAGGGCTCATGCTATAGATGGGAAGTTCTTCAATTGGGATCAGAGCTTGCTAAGTTAATATGCAACAAAGGTTACAATTAATGGTTTCAAATCTGATGGGGCCTGGTGACAATTGGAGTTCCACAAGGCCCCTGTTTTGGGTCCATTACTATTTGTGATTTACATCAACGACTTGTGATAGTGGATTAGCAGTGATATCAGCAGTTTGCTGATGATACTAAGTTTAGGTAGGATTATTGTGATCAAAGTCTGATGTAACAGATTGCAGGGAGACTTAGATAACTTACGAGTGGCAGTCAGATGGCAGATGGGAATTTAATATTGATAAATGTAGCTTATGAAATGTTTGGTAGAAAAAAACCCTGGTAATAGATACACCATAAGCAATGTATCGCTGAAAAGATCCAGAAAGGTGAAAAGATCTTTGAGTGAGGGTGAGCCCAGACCTCCGACCTAGAAACAATGTATTGAGGCCAGAAATAGAGCTTAATAGAGTTTACGATTCATTACAGAAGTATTAAAGTAGAAGTAGGAGTTATTCTAAAGCTTTATCTGGATCTAGTGCAGGCCTCACCTAACTATGCAGTTCGTTTGTCTCCAATATTACAGGATGATATGTGTTGTTAGAAAAGTGCAGAGAGGATGAACCAAAATGATACAAGGGATGCGTAGCTTTAGTTATGAGAGAGATTGAAGTTTATGTAATTACATACTCACCTTCGAGAGACGCAGAGTTTGGGCCATCTGAATAGCAGTTTTTTTAAGTGCTACAGAATTTAATAGGAGAGCTAGAAAAGTTCTTACGGCGTTTTAACCAGGGTAGAACAAGGAAAGTAACGATTAACTGGAAGCGTATATTTAGAAAGGAAATAGGGAACAAACTGGTTCACAAATAGGGTGGTGATGATGGAATGGGTCCTCTAGACAGGTAGTTAGTGCTGGAGTCATTGGGGGAGCTTTAAAGGGGATCCTGGATAGGTTCATGGATGGGGAATGAAAGGTGGATGTAGTAGTTTTAGGTGACAGGAACTACCACGATGTAGGCGCGCGCCCTCTTGTAGCTTCCTTATTTTCTTATGTTCTAGATGTTCTAATACCGGCTGCACTAGAAGCTTGCAAACATTGCAGAAAGAATACTACTAAGAAGAGAACACGTCTGGCATTCACGCGCCCGGCATCAGCCAACCCCCGGCAGAAGCCAGAACCGTCTATACCCATCCCAATAAGCTCCCCGGGGAGAGGGGCTGAAAACTTGGTGGGGAGGAGGGTGAGAGGCCAAAGGCCGTGCACTAGCTATGTCGTGGCCCAAAAATAGCTTTCATACTTCAAAGCCGTCATTTTATGTCCGCTTATAGCTGTGTCACTAGCTACCTGCCACTTAGCGAGACGGGCAAGAAGCCCCCAACCTCTCGAGGGATAATGAATTGCATGCTCAAGAAAACAAAAGGAAACGAAAAGCTCCACCGATGCAGGCGGAGTCGCCCATGGGCAGGCACGTTGACCAACCACCACACCATACCATCTGGAAGGTGGGAGCCCAGGGAACACAAGCAGTCCACGACGGAGTGAGAGAGGAAACGAGCACGACGAGGCCGAGCTCCACGGTCCCCATACCCGCGGCAGCGGGTCCACCCGCCACAGGACGCAGACTGAGCCAAGCAACGACGAAGCGCCGGGAAATAAAAAGGGGGAAGGCGCCCCCCCTCCAAGTGGCACCAAACGGCGGAACGGGGACCTCCCGCCCCCCCCTACCCAGGACCCCCGGCAAAGGGGGGGGGAGAGGGAGACAGAAAACCGTCCTGCGAGATGGGAGAAGCAGGCCCTGGGGAGAAACTGGACGCCCCTTCATAAAGGGGCCCCAAACCCCGTCCCAGAGCCAAGGAACAGGCCCGAGGGAGGGAAAACCCGGGGAGTCCCGACCGAAACGGGTCGCCCAGGGGTACCGGGACTTCACCAGGGCCCAAAGGGGACAGGACGACGGGGGGAATTCGGAGGAAAAAAACCCCCTCTTCTAGGGTCCCGAACGGGGGTCCAGGATAAATTCCCGGGCTATTCGCCCACTAGCGCCCCGGGTGAGCGGAAAAAAAAGGCAGAGGACCACCCCCTTTCGGGCCGGGAAGGAGACGAAATCCAGGACCACTGACCCCGAAACGCGACAAAGATCTACCGATTGGGGGGAAAGACAAAAAGGCCGCCCAAAGGGGGGACCCGGACACCTACAGAGATCAGGGGAGGGCCGGGAAAAATGTCCGCCGCGATGGGGCCGAGCCAATCGACTAAAAGAGGCAGGGGAGAAACACCAGACGGGTAGCGCAAGGGGGAAGGAATTCGGCAGAGAGCTCCTCCACAAGCAGACCCCCCAAAAAAACAGAGGGGGGACACCAAATACAAGACGGAAAACTAAGGCTGGGCCGGCCGAAGGAGCCACCGGGGGGCCCCAGCCCCTTAGGATCGCAGTACGTACACCCCTTTCGGAGACGCAGGGGCAGGGAGGAGGAAAACGGAAAACAGGGCACCACCTTTTCCGTCATCCAAGAGGGCGTGGGCCCGCCCCCGCAGGGGCCCGGTCCACCCTCGTCAAAAAGGGACAGCAGCGGGGGCAGAGCGCCGGGACGGGGAAAGAGGGCCATCCCCGGGGAAAGACCCCGCCGACAGAGAGCCGAAAAGCGCCCGGACGAAGCACACTACCAACGCACCCCGGGGGCGAGAGAGGCGGGGGCCCAATAAAACCCCACACCCGGCGGGAACCTGGCAAAGGGCCCCCTGGGGGGCCCGGGAAACGCCCGGAGAAAGGAGGGCCCAGCAGCTCCCTGACATTGATGTGGAACCCCCACTCAACCACTGATCCTCGCCGAAATTCCCCCGGGCCACGGGGTCGGGATCACGCCCGACAACCGAGGCATCCGGAAACACAAAGATCTGGGGAGGGGAAGAACCACCGTTACGGGAAAAAAGCCCCCAACCAGCCCTTTTCCCAGGAGCGAGAAGGCCTGATCTGGCGGGGGGATTCTCCGGACAGGAGCGGTCACCATCCTGAAAAGGTGACGGCGCCGGCCCAAACCCGGGGAGTGCCCGCTGCAGCGAAGGGAGAAAGCCCAGACGGAACCCCCCGTGGCTCCACACGGAGGTAGGGACACCGAGGCTCACAAGGCGGTGAAGAATTTGGGCCGCCGTCACCTACGAGACGAGACGGGCCAAACGGGAGCCCCTTTGCACACCCACCCCAGGGAAGCGGGGGGCAAGAAAAAGGAAAGGACCATCCCCTAAAGCCCAAAAAAAACCATCCCCGGCGCCGCCGCCACTCCCCAGGGCCCCGGTCCACATGCGAGCGTCCCCCCCGGGGGACAGGGGGTCACCACCAAAGGGCCAGACACAGGGGGGAAAAATAAAGGAGGGGGGTCGTCAACCGGCGGCAGTCGAACCAGGGCCAAGGAAGACTTCTCGAGACCCCCCAGGGCCCACCTCACGCGGACAGGCCACCCGAAACCCAGAGAGGAGGCCCGGGAAAGAAGGATCGAAAACCCGAGCGACCCTTTGGTGGCGGCCTGGGGAAAACATACGCCCCGGGTCGAAAAACCCGGGACTAGGGGCACTCGAACCAGGAAGACCCCCCGCGGTTATGCCCCCCACTCCAGGGGCCACCTGCCGCTGGGGAAAGTCGGGGGCGCTCTTCCAGACAGGACCCCCCCCGTTCCCTGCCGGGGCCCCCACCCGCAACCCCCCCACGAGGAGGACGGGGCCTGAGGAGACCCAGCCCCACGTGGGGGGGGGGGGGGCGAGGCGAGACACTGTAGCGAAAGGCTCCGAAAAACCCCGAAGCGAAGGGGCCAATTCGGGGAACCCGGTGTCGAGGCACACCCGGGAGGGCCCAAAAAGACCTCAGCCGAAAGGGCCAACGGCCAGCGACGGCCCCAACACGGCCCGGGGAGACCGTCGGGAGGAGGGAGCACCAAACGCGTCACACCGGTACCGCCCCCCACGACAACAGATAGCAGGCCCGGCGGGACTGGCCACCCAAAAGAAAAACCACCCGGCCTCCCTGCACCCTCCTGGGAAAGTGGCAGTCAATTGACGCCGGCAAACCGGCGTCAGCAAAAAAAGACGGAGGAAGCCCCCCCGGAGGGGGGAGAGAAAAACGCAATGGGAAAGGTCCACGTGAAAAGGGAGGAGAACCTCCGGCGGGCAGAACAGGGAGTGGAAACGTCGAAACCCCCACCTCTCCGGCATGGGGAAGGCCCCCAAACCCCCTCCCCCGTTCGAGCACTCCAGCAGACATCGTCGAATCCCATCGCAAAGCAGTCCCCCCGGGGAGAGGACGCGGAAGAGGGTGACCTGTGACTCAGTCGAGGGGAAAAAGGTCCGGGGTTTGTAAATGTAAACTCCCTTCCCACCAGAAGGTTTCACAGTCCCCCCCACTCCCGAGAACGGGGGGGGGATGGGGAAGGCCCGGGGAGCCCCCCAAACCCGGGGCAGCAACGTCCCTACCCTGGAAGGCCCCCGGCCCGCAAACCGCGGGGAGGGGGGGGGGCAGAAAATACCACCATATCCCCCTCCATCATCAGCACCCCGAGGGGACCGAAAAAGAACAAAGGACAGCGGGCCGGGAAAGGGGGACGGGGAGCGGGGGACATCACCGAGGCCCCCGACGGGGAACCCCAAATTTCCCCTGGCCGGACAACGGGGAAAGGGGGGCGGGTGCGAGCTCCAAAGGCCCCCGCCACCCAAACCTGAAGGACAGCAAAGGCCCCGCCGGTAAGGCAGGGGACTTGCTCTCCGGAAAAACACCGTCACCACTACGGCCGACCCGGGCACCCCTTAAACGGAGAGGGCTGACCGGGGGACAGGGCATGTGAGGAGCGAGCTTGGGGCACCGGGACGTAAGGATCCGAGCGGGCCGGCCTGCAGAAAACCCCCCGAAAAAAGGGGGCAAAAAAAGGGAGAAGGGGGGACAACCCCAGAACGAAAAAGCCCCCCAAACCCCCAACAGAGAAGGACCCCCCTCCGGGCGGTCGAGCCACGAATCGCCGAACACCCTGCCCGCCCCCAGCCCGAAAGGGGAGGGGGAAAGGGAAGGGGGGGGGGAGAGGACGGAGCCCAGGGGCCAAAAAACCCACGGCCTCGTCCCCTCCCGAAAAGGAGGCAAAGAGGGCAGGAAATGGGGTCAGGGAGCAAACCACGAAAGACAAAGCACCGGGCGTTTCCCCCCAACACCGACCCACTCCCCCCCCGGGGGGGGGGGTGGAGGACAGGAGAAGGGGGCCCGACCATGACTATAACTTCCACTCAAACCCGACGCGGCAAGCCCCGAAACCCCCGCACGCCCGCCCCGTCCCCCGGAGAGGGGTAGGGGGGGGGGGGGGGGTAGTACCAGGCGTAAAGAATCACCACTTTTCCCTCGTCCCCTCCTCAAAAAGGAAGGCAAAGAGGGAAAGGGAAATGGAAGAGTTGCGTAGCAACGCCACGAAAAACAAAGCTCCAAGCGACGCCTCAACCACCGACCCAATGCCCCTCCCGGATGGGGGTGGGGTGTGGTAGAGTGGCGGAGGAGGAGCCAGGCCAAATTGCATCGTAGCAAAACCTGCCCCGACGGGGCAAGCCAAGAACTGCCGCACGCCCCGCCCGTCCCACGGAGAGGAGAAGGGACGGGGGGGCGGTGCGAATCCCCAGGCACCAAGAATCACCACGCTCCCGTTCTCCTCCCTGGCAAGGAAGGCAAAGAGGGCAGGGAATGGTGGGAGTCAGTGCCAAAGCCATGAAGCGACAGCACTCCGGGCGCCGCCCCTCCCCAAACACGGGACTCACACCCCCCCGAAGGGGGGGGGGCTGGGCATAGTGGCGAGATAGGGGGGGCAGCGGCGGAATCCTCACCCCATGAATCACCACCTTCCTATCTCCTTCCGGGCAAGGAAGGCAAAAGAGGGCAGGGAATGGAGGAGTCGAGTGGCCAAAGCCACGAAGCGACTCACCCCGGGGCGCCACCCTCCACCACACAGACCCCCCACCCCCTCGAAGGGGGGCTTAGCAGAGTGGCGAGACAGGGGGAGAGCAGCGGCGGGAATCCTCAGGCCCATGAATCACCAGCTCCCTCCCCCCTTCCTGGCAAGTGTAACGCGAGAAATTACTTTAAATAGGGGAAGAGATGAAATACACATAAGTATCAATAAGCTAACGAGGAATTTTCCTCCACGCCCCATTCCTGAATCCCTGGTTAGGCTTTATTTTAGCCAGTAGTATTAGACACGTAGCGAAACGAGGTGAGAACGGGGATTCTAGGTTAGGATATTTTAGAAGCAGCTCGACGTTCATTGAGTTAAGTCGCCTGTGGGGAGGTGATATTCTCGCCCTTGGTAAGGTATGTTATGAAATGTTTGTTAACTAGAGATGTAGACATGACTTACTGGTGATTCCTTTTGTTGACCAGGACTAATAAAGTGTTTAACTTAGGGTCTCAAGGTAGGATGCTGTTTGGGGACCCAGGTGCAAGCGCTCACAAATTAGGCAGAGGGGGCAACTACAACATGTCACAGTAGACCTGTTCAGTAAAACATCTTTCCTATTTTTAATACCTCTCCTGCAAGTTTCCCAATGCTTTTTGACCTGGAAAGCCCGAAAATCACAAACCATTTTGAGCTAAAATGTCAGGAACTTTTGCCTCTGGACCTCAAGATATTAAGCCAGCGACAGTAAAAAGCGCCTAATTTTGCCTTCCGCCAGACATTTTTCACCTCTGAGACTTTTGTTTACAATTGGGATAGAACAACAAATTTGTCGCACTATCAAATTGAAGCTATTTTTATATTAATTTCTGAAAAAACATCCAAGTAAACATTCAAGAAAAAAGACACATCTATCCAGAAAAAAGCAAATTTTTCTGAAAATTTCATATAAATTTCATAAATATATTACATCTTGACAGTCAAAATGTGTGACAAGCTCAAAACTTTTCAGGTGCAGAAAACTCTATTGTCTATGTCAGAAGATACGACTTCACAGTCATTTTTTCAGAATTGCTATCTTGAAGCTATCAATCCGCTCAGGTTGTATTCCACAGTTTGAAAGAAGGTACTGTTTTGCTGAGAATCTGTGGTATGATTTGCAAAATCCGTCATCATCTGACAATCTCCGCTCAGCAATGTCAGTCACTACTTTTACTGCTGACATTTCCCAGGCCTTGCTGTAGTCATCCTCATTGGCCATGTCGCCACAGGTTGCAGAACCAGTCCATACTCAATGCCAATGGTGTCAAGAAGAAGATGACCTCTCTGGACCAACTAGATCAGGACGCAGAGTCGTCTGGCTGTAACTTAGGGAACATGAGGTTTCCCCTCGTCCCTGTGAAGCTATCTGTCTTCCCAGTGGCGTGCAGCTTTGGCAGCAATGTCCTGCTTCTCCTTTGTTCACTGAGTCTGCTACCGAGAGATCGAACGGCACAACCTTCCGTTGTGGTCGTACCACTTTGTGGTTTTCAAGTTTTTTGATAGGCACTGCTGAGCATCTCTGGATGCTGTTCTCTTGAACTTCATCATGTCCTTCATAACTGCAGATCATTTTGCAAGAGGCATCTGCAGCAAGTATAGTGAAATCCAATGGGTGTATAGAACAGTCCTAAGAAGAGGTTAGCGTTCCAGCTTCACACAGTTTCTCATCGTACTCCACTGCTCAGCAAACGAACATCTTCATAGAATACAGGTTCTTCTGGCCATCCACCTGGGCCTGATGGAATGCTCCGGACGACTCCATGGATCCGGCGGCGCGGCGTGTCTCCAAGGAACGATAATGTAAGCTCAGCCATCTCACGGTAGTCAGCTCTAGAGGCTCTCCGACCATCGAGGAGTTCCTGTAGTATTTTCCTTGCACTCGTTTCTTCTTTTTATTCAATCCATTTTTGTCTGATGCACAGGGTTGTAGGGTTTTGTCTGTGGTAAGATTCTTTCCAACGTCCTTGAGAGCTTGAACCAAGATTCTCTCTGGGCTCTTGACCTTTTGCCAAAGCGATCTCCCAAACAGCACCACCAGCACTTCTAGAATTGGTGTCTGCATGCGCAGGTAGAACACCTCCTGTCCAGCTGTTTGCTTCCAGAGCTGGCAAGCTCCCCGATGTACTCACTGTTGCTGGCCGTTGTTTCAAACACAAGGGCATTGGTCACTCCATAAGCCCCCTGCCTCCAGCAAATCCTGATCCTCTGCATGGCTCGTATCCCGTTGAGCTGTCTATCACTGGTACTCCCCGTATCTTGCCTTCATGATATGCAGGTGGTCCTGAGACAAGCACAGCCAGAGTCTCTAACGTGGTCCCAGGATTGTAATGCCCATTATTCGGGAGAGATAGTATGAGAATTTTATCATAGAATTCCCGAGCTATGTCTTGTAAGTAGTTCATTTTTTCTCTTTGTTTCACGGGTGGACTTCATCGTCCTTCCTTCTAAACCACCATTTTGTTTATCTTCTTTCCTTCTTCCGCCATTTTCTTTCTTCCTTCTTCCATTCTCCCCCCCCCCGACATCCCGTATGCGAGGCAATGATCCGTGTGATAATTATTCTGCGATCAATGATAACTAATGATTTCAGATCTTTTCATCTTTCCCCAGCTATCTGGTCAGACCAAGTAACACTCCAGATTCTTAATGTCTTTCAAAATAATCCCTATCGTTATCGGTTATGGTCATACATGGACGTGTTAGTAAAGATACGCGCTAAAATGAAAGCCTACCAATTTCCCATGCTCCATATTTCATACCCTTCCACTCCTGAAAACGCGTTCGGACATTTGACGTGACAACAAATCACACCCTTCTCGGGTATTAGATTAGCATATTAAATTCTTCTATATCAAAGTAACAGGTCTGTATTTAGGCTGCTTTCTTAGGTACGCGAGTTTTCATTATTTAAATAGTATTTCGGGATTATAAGCTCTTCATTTGATGTCACGGCGAGACCATTCAAACAACTTCCCTTTTCTGCCTCGGGCGGTGTAACGCCGCAAGACGGCAGTCTCAACCCATCTTTCACCTAGTAAGTCGCTGGCCTGCGCTCCTGTTCCCCCCCCCCTTTTTTCCTTGTTATCTATATTTTCAAATATGGGAAACAAATGTTTAGTTACGCTAATGTAAAGGAGGTCTACCCATCCTTATAAGTATTATTAATGCGAGTCTCAACCCATCTTTCACCTAGGCTCGTTCGTGTCCTCTTCAAAGCCACATGGTCTTATGAATACACACACAACTTATTACCCTCACATTTTCTCTACTATATATCTATCTTCCATGTGTAATTATAAATATTAAGCGTATGTTACCTAAGTGTAGGATAATTCACTAAATAGGATCCAGTGGGGAGAGTTATGCTCATAAGAGCTTTCTTCATCACATAGGAAGAGTTTCCTGTATCAGGGTGTAAAGTTTTTTTTCTTACATCCGATTAGAGTTTTCCGGTGTTGTATTAACCCTTATATGTTGGATATGATCTCAAGCAAGAGACATACTATGTCACTATGAATAAATAGGATGATGTTTGCAAATACAGTTCTGTGTTTATTATAAAACCCAGGTGATTATTCTGTGTTAGGACAGTAATTCCCCACACTTCCAAAAGAGTCAGCCTCATTCGGTATAATTCCACGTACCAATCACGACTACCAAGATCAATCTAATATAATATTAATCAAACGTGCCAGGGAGAATCCATGAACACCGCCGGGGTGTGCGCA
>JACEEZ010025653.1:32500-46500 GCA_016584305.1 Chionoecetes opilio | reverse complement strand
ATTACAAAAGCCGCTCAATTGTAGACCCTATAATAGACAGTAGATATAAAGAAAGGGTGGGCATTTAGTTCGGAGGTGCTTGTAACCTTCTCTGAAAATAGTCTAGGAAGGTGGAAAAAAAAACAGTAGAGATAGATTACATAATAAATATATATATTTAAAAATATAGATAATATAGATTGTAATAATTTGCAAGCGGAACAAAAAGAAAATGGTAAAAAGCAAGAAAGCAATTGCGGCGGTATTAAAGATTGAAGACAGTCAAAGAGGGGGTTGGAGACAAATTTAGTTTGGAGAGGTGACTGGTGACTCCTCCCTATTGAAACTTCATCGTGGGGATGGAACATGAAAAGTAAGAGACTTGCAAAGACATGCAAAGGGTTGATAGATAGGCTTTTAAATGTTTGCTTAGGATGACTTGAGGAAATGGTAGATATCCTTTTGCAGCAGTATGCAGTGAGGAGACTTGCCCGTTAGACTTCGAAAACTGAAAAAAATTAAAAAAATGCAAGAGTCACGTATGGGGTGATAAAATCGTCGTGCAAAGTTTAAACGACAGGTTTTAAACCGTTAAGGTCTTGCGTGGATCCTCCCCAGCATATGTGAGACATATTTGGATAGTATGCGCCCCGTGAAAAAGTCTGCAAAGACATTGCAAATTTGCCAAAGCTATCTATTAAGACTTGGCAATAGGTCAATACTATTAAGCCCATAAAGATGTATAGTTCTTTCATTGGTTTTCCCTGATAAATTCACTGGTAACCAATTCGTGCAAACTGTTTACGAAAACCAAATCTCTAAGCTGAGATTTCGGCTGCTGATAGAATATGAACCCCAATATTGTCATTGACACATTTCCCGCGATTATTAAGCTATTCAATCAATTTTTGATATAAAGATGCTATAGCCTTATTCTAAGGTTTCCAGATAAAACAGTAATTTTGAATATTTTGGCAAAAGTTTTTAAAACAATTCTAACTGAATTTCGGGTCCCTGTTTACAATAAATCAAATATTGTCTACACATAATTTTGCGATATAGCATAATGATAAAATAATACAGTATATATGGTTTTGCAAGATAAAAACAGTTATTTTGAATACTTTTGTTTTCTTGGCTGAAAATTACAAAGCTTACGGGTTGTACATTAAAATATAGTACAATAAATAATAAAACCCAAATCATATGTGGTCCACCGGCAGTGATACGTTTTTTTTTTCTTGGTGATTTAAATGTCTATAAACGCCCCCCCTGGTTTGTCTCACATCCCCAACGAAATTGCCAAATGTGAGTCCCACGGCCTTGATACCGTTTTTCCCATTAAGTCCGATGGCTCCCTTATCTCGCTCACTCCCAATCTTTCATACTTGCCCAATGCTTTGTAAATTAGGAATTCTTGATACCACATTCAAAAAATGCCAAGCTTTTTCGTCGGGCTCATTATCTTCCACAATCTCTTCATAGTTGTCTGCTTTCTTATTCCCTAGAAAATTCTTCACCACATTACAAAATGCATTCCAAGCTCTTTCTTCTGTCTCATTCATTGATGTGATAAAATTTGGATCTCTCATTAGTGTTCTTATTTGAGGTCCATCAAATATTCCAGCCTTTTTCTTCTCTTCACTAAGACCAGGAAAAGTTGAACATATATAGCTGAAGCATTCTCCACTGTGATCAAGAGCTTTGACGAACTGCTTCATCAATCCAAGTTTTATGTGCAAGGGAGGAAAGACAATCTTCTTCCTATCCACTAGAGTATCATTGATGACATTCTTATCGCCAGATGCCAACTCTGTCGCTGAGGCCATTCTTTTTTCACCCAATGCTCTGCTGTAGCTCTACTGTCCCAGTAACACAGAAAACAGGGGTATTTTGTGTACCCTCCTTGCTGACCTAAAAGAAAGTTAACCATTTTCAAATCGACACAATTAACCACCCATGACATGATATTGCAACCTCTCTAGGACAATCTTGATGTTGTTATATTCTTCTTTAAGTTTTACAGAATGACCTATTGGTACAGAGCCTACTTATTTCCATTGTGTAACAGAACACATTTCAAACTTCTTTGGAACTGTCAATAAAAAGCCTCCAATCCCTTGAATCATATGCTAGCAGTCCCATAAAAGAAGTAGCCCCTTCTACATCAGTACAATAGACAAGCTGGCCATCTGAATGGAAGTACTTACGCAGTTCTGCTTCCCTGTTACGATAAAATGAGACACCTGTGCCGGGTTTCAGCATTCGATTCTCTTGCAGTCTTGAAGACAACAGTTCAGCAGACTCTTTTGGTAGATTAAAGATCTCTAACCAAATCATTCAAAGCAGACTGAGTAAACAGAATTGGTTTGTCACAATCTTCATCAGATGGCTGAAAAATATCTGTAGTGTCTTCTTCATCAGTGGGAGAGGTGAGCAGAGATCTGTTTCATCATATTTTTGAAGCTCAGTAAATATTGGTACAGGTATTTCTTCACTATGGGTAACTGGTCGAATAGCTGAAGGGATACTTGGTATTGCAAATATTTCTTGTTTTTCTTATTGAAACCTTTTACATTGACAAGGCAGAAATAGCAGTCATCTAAATGATTGCTTGGTTCTCTCCAAACCATAGGCACTCCAAACTTAAGTTTAGCCTTCTTTCCTTGAGACCATGATCTCAAAATCTCAACACAGGTTTTGCACACTTTGTGAGGAGCCCAATGCTTGTCTTGGTCTCCAAGTGGTACTTTGAAGTACGCAAAATACACGCTCTTAACAAAGTCAGTAATGTTGCGCCTCTGAGTCTTCAAAGTAAAGCTTCCACAGATGTAGCAAAATATATTTGGATCATTTGAGCACTTTCTTCTGTGAGATGTAGAGGCCATTGTTAGAGCAGCAACACCAACTGCGGACAAATAAAAGAAAAAGAGTTGTTAGCTACCTGAGTTGTTCCTTGAATTTGCTACCCAACCACCTACACCTTAGGCATTGTTTCACAAAAAAGAAACAACAGGAGAAATACAATAAATAACTCAATTCAATGTAAAATTCAATAATAAAACACTACCTGCGGACGATTGCTGTGCAAGTTGAAATGTGTTTGTTTACTTTCGTATCATAAAGAATGGGAATGTTATGCATGTTCAAAGAAAACGAAGATATTCTCCAGTTTATTGGGAGACTAAATTAAAAATAAACCATATAATCCGACCCTTTTGCTACACTACTCAATAGAAGGATAAATTTTTCTTGAAATTCATGAAAATGGAATATATACCTATACCGCAAAAACATGATGTGATAGAGAAAATATAAGATCAGATTTGAATTCAGCACCCTCAAATTAGTCTAAAACTGTTCTTAAATTCCATGCCAGAACTTTTTTTTTTTTTTTGTTGACCAGTGATATATATAATGAGATCAAATTCCTTACTAATTTTTTCCAAAATAATGGCTACCCCCTTAAATTAATTGAAGCAACCATCTCAAAGTTCTTAGATAAAAAGTTCAACCCAGAGTCGAACGAACCCGAACCCATATTAGACACACACTACGTTAAACTCCCATTTTACGGCCATCTCAGTTACACCATTCGAAAAAAACTCAATGATCTACTTAAGTTACATCTTCCTAACTCAAACTTTAAATTCATTTTTACTAATTCATTTACCTTAAGAACTCATTTAAAATATAAAGACTCTATACCTAAAGCCCTTATTTCTAACATAATTTACGAATTCAAATGTTCTAGTTGTAACGCTAGATACGTCGGCGAGACGACAAGGAATCTAACCCTTAGGCTTTCTGAGCATAAAGGTGTTTCTGCACGTACTGGTCGACCCATTTCTTCACCTTCGCAATCTGCAATCCACTCACACTCACATGATTTAGATCACCCTTTTTCTATGAATGACTTTAGTATCCTATCCAAGGCACACTACCTTAGTGACACTAAATTATTAGAATCCATACACATCAAGCATCTGTCCCCTGATCTTAATAACCAAATCACTTCCACCCAACTACATATACTCAAATGACTATCACTGTTTCGATTGCCCGACTCTCGGTTCGATCGCCCCACACAAGCTGAAATGTTACCCACGTAACTAGTGTTCATTCAGTCCTCTACCAACTCAGACAGCATACACACCAAGGTCCGTTAAGTACAAATTATATTTTATTTTTTAGTTAGTAATTTTAGATAATATAGGAAATATTTTATTGTTTCTTAAGAAATAATTTTTTAGATGTTCGCTTTTTAGCATTGCAATATATTAAATTTTTAACTATTTTTAGCCTAATGATGCCAAATTTCCTTTGGCGAAACGTTGCGCATAAACAACCCCAAGTATGACGAGTGTCTTTGTCACCCTGAAATATCAATATGTACTACCAACTAAGAAAATCAAATATAATATATATAAAATTATATATATATATATAGTAATAAATATATATATATATATATATATATATATTTTATATATATATATATATATATATAATATATATATTTTATATATATATGTAATATATATATAGGTATATATATATATATATATATATATATATATATAGTATATATATTATATATATAATATATATATATATATATATATAGATATATATATATTATATATATATATATATATATTATATATATGTATATTATGATATATATATATATTATATATATATATATAATTAATATACTTTATATATAATATAATATATATATTATATTTTATATATATATATTATAGATTATATATTATATTATATATATTGTATATAATATATATATATATATATATGTATATATATAATTTATATTATAATATTTATATATATATATATAAATATTTTATATATATATTATATATTATTAATATAAAATAATATATATATATTATATATATATATTTTATATATTTATTATATATATATTATTATATATATTATATATATATTAATATAATTATTATTATATATAATATATTATATATAATATATATATATTATAATTATATATATATGTATATTATAATATATATATATATATATACCTCTTTGGAACCCCCAAATTGAGCAGTTTTCGACCACGGGTTAAAAGCAGTGGGTTGGCGGGGGGCCAGTACAAAGTCCAGTAAAAGAGTATTTTTTGCATAGCCTTTACAAGCGTCATCCTAAAAAATGCCTTAAGGTCCTTAGGGCAAAAGGGTGAAAAAATTCACCATCTAAAACTATATTTAATGTTCAATAAACCATGAAAAACTAGAATAAAAAACTGAAATTTAATTTATATAATTTTGAAATAAACTACCTAATTTATATTCGGGTTTTTATGTAACTCTATATTTTCTTTATCACCACACCCAAATAAAGAGACAAACACAATTTGGGTGCCACGCGTGGAATGGTTTTTGGCAGTCTGTCCTCTCCTGGTGCTTCTGGCCTAAAACGCTAAAAGCGGCCCTTTTAAAGGGGGTTACCCAAGTTTTGTAAAATTCTTGGGGTTTAGTTAGACTAAAAAAACCGATTACCATCGGAATTAAAGAGGATTAATATTTTCCTCAACATGAAAAATTTCATTTAAATATACCTCACAGTACCCGTTTATCAGCCCTATTACTTCCGTTGCTTCATTTAAATTTTTGTTATAATTATACGTGATCCCTTAGTTTTTCTCGTTTAATTTTTTTATCATGTAAGCAGCCTGATCACATATTAGTGTTATTTTTCTGTAAAACAATTATAGGTATTTATAACTGCTTTCACTATTGCCAACTATATATAGGGGATTATCTATACGATCTAAAATGATAAAATAATTATAGCCAAATTGTCTTGCAATTCGACAGCCATTTGATGGAAAAAAAAAAAAAGTCCCTTCTTAAGCTTTTACAGGGAAGCCTAGAGTCTTCAAGAAAGAAATACCTCAGGGTTAACGTCCGCATTGTAATAATACAACAAATATATATATTATATTATATATATATATATATTATATTATATATTATACAAATATATTATATATATATTAAAATTAATATATATATATATAAAAATATATAAATATATTAATATATATATATATATATATTTTGAAAAATTTTTAAATTTTATATATCAAATATATTATATATATATATATAAAATTTTTATATTTTAAAATATTATATTATTATTATTATAATATATTTAATTTTAATTATATATATTTTTATAAAAATAAATTTTTTTAATTTATTTTATAATCTATATTATTTTTTTTAAAATAAAAATCTTTTAAATTTTAAAATTTATATATAACTTAATAATAATTATTAAAAAAAATAAAATATTTATTTTTTTATTATATTAATTATATTTTAATTTACTATTTTTTCAATATTTTTATTATTTAAAATTAAATTTTTATGTTTTTATTAATTTACTATTTTATATTTATATAGGTTTGTTTTAAAAAATATATTTAATATAATAATATATATATACTAATTAATCTATATATATATGTATAAATATATATATATATATATATAATAAAAATTATTTTATTTTTTATGTTAAATTTTTATATATATTATTTTATATTAATATATTATATTTATCTTTTTAAATATTATATTATTAATCTTTATATATATATAATTATTAAATTTTATATATTATATTATATATATATTAATATATATTATATCTATGTATTTTATATTTATTTATTATATATTAATATATTTCTCTATTTTTATATTTTTAATATATAAATATTATATATTATATAAAAAATTTTATAAATATATATAAAATAATATATATCTTATTATTTTATATTATAAGCATATATTTTCTATATAAAATATTATTTATAATATTATATAATATCTATTATATATATTTATATATTTTATATATTTTATATTTTATAATAATTAATTTTATTATAATATATAAATTTTCCTTATATTTTATTTATATTTTTTTATATTTATTTTATATATATATATTATAGTTTTTTTAATATTATTAATTATTATTAATATATTTATATTTATTTATATTTATATAATATATTTTAAAAATATTTCTTAATTAAAAATTTATTATAATATTTATAATTAAAATATTTTATATATATATTATTCTTTTTCTATTGTATTTTTTCTTTTTTATTTTTATTACTTTATAAATTTTTTATTTATCTATATATAAAAAATTTTTAAAATTATCTTTTTTAAATTTTAAAAATTATATATTTATATATTGTATATAAATTTTTATAATAAATTTTTATATATTTTATTTTAAATTATATTTATATATATATATTATATATTATTCTATTTTATATTGTTTATTATTTTGTATATATATTATATAATTAATCTATGGTAAAATATAATTATATATTATAATTTTTTAAAAATAAATTATATATATTATATATATATATATATATATATATATATAATATATATATAATATGTTATATTATATATATATATATATATATTATATATATTATATATATATATTTCTATATATATATTATATATATATATATATATTATATTATATATATATATATATATATATATATATATATATATATATATATATATATATGTGTTGAAATTTTGTCACAAACATTTATTTAATTAGAGTTCTTTCCTTCTGATAACCCTTGTCTATCTCATCCCGACAAAATACACCAGCCAGTACTAACTAAGATACTTATCGGTGGATAGGAGGGTTGAAATGGGTTGAACGTTTATTAATACTGCAATGCTCTTGGTATCCGGAGTGGCCAGGCCATGATCAGGGCCGGAGGTGAAGGGCGGAAGCAGTGTATTTTGTTATCGAGGCGTCAAGCGGGTTATCACACAGCACTGTCGCAGCGGATGGAATCGCTATGTTGATTTTAAATACGTCCTATTGTTTAACACATATGTACAAAAGTTTATATACAATATCTCGATATAATCTGAAAAAATAAGCAAGAAATGTTTCTCTCACGGGAAAATGAAGTGTATCAACACTCGGAGGGCGGCGGGTGGACCGCCATAATACCCAGCCACGTGTCCAACAAAGGGGGGGGGGATAAAACTACCACTACTCATTGAGAGGGTAGTTTGTGGATATTTTCCACAATATACGTATATCAATCAATCATTGGGTGCATACGCCGGGGGGCGCGTCGCCTCACCCACCCTACGACGCCACTCCCGGGGGTCACCACTCGCGAGTCCATATATGGTAGTCCATGTCCATATAGCTGGAGTTGGCGCTGACAGTCTATGCAGGTAATTGGCCTCGATTCAGTCTCACGGTGCAATCGCTGATTTGACACGTAATCATCCCAGCGATACCTCATGATTCTGCGAAGACACTTATTACCAAATTAGTCTCTTCAAGTCGCTGTTTAGTGTCCATGTCTCACAACCATAGAGTAAGACAGGGATCACAAGCGTCTTGAGGATCCGGATCTTTGTCCTGCACAGGTACCGATAACGCCAAATACTTCTGCTGAGCGAGTCCATAACACCGTGGGCTATGCCAATCCGCCATAAGACATCTTGACGTGACCCACCGTCATTATGGACTGCGTTACCAAGTTATGTAAACCTTTCCAAAATCTCAATGCCCTCGCCACTCGCTCGAACAGAATGTACTGTTTCATCTAGTAAGCCTCCAAACACCTGGACCTTGGTCTTAAGCCTGGAGACCTCAAGTCCCAAAGGCTTTGTCTCCTCGTGCAGCGCCTCGAGAGCCATCACCAGGACCTCCAGCGACTCAGCAAAGATTACTGCATCATCGGCAAAAACAAGATCAATGATCTTGGTGTTGCCGAGGGATGCTCCACAATCACTTTGATCTACAACTTTGCCCAATACCCAGTCCATACAGGTGTTGAAAAGTGATGGAGCGAGGACGCACCCTTGCCTCACTCCTGTATTAACAGGAAAGAAGCTGGATACACCTCCTCCACACTACACAGCACTCTCAGTTTCAGAGTACAAACCAGTCACCAAACCAATAGTCCTTGCAGGAATCCCACTAAGTCGCAAAAGATCCCAGAGTAACTCACGATGCACTGAGTCAAACGCCTTCTTGAGATCAACATAGGCTGCAAGCATCCCCTGTCGAAACTCGTGTCGGCTTCCACTAGGACACGCAGCCCTAGGATACGGTCCGTTGTTGACTTACCAGGGGTGAACCCAGACGGCTGTGATCTCTGATGCTTCAGCAGATGACTGCGGTTGTGTGTCAGCAATAAATGTGCAAATACCTTGCCTGGCAAGGTATTTGGACCCCGTTCAAACTAAACGGAACGGACCCCGTTCCCTTTCCAGATAGGGACGACCAGCCACCTTTTCCAGTCAGGAGGAATGGTACCTGATTGCCACACGGCAGTCAGGACAGCATGCAACCCGCGGTTCATGTTCTCACCCCCAGCTTTGAGAAGCTCCGCACTAATATTACAGACACCAGCTGCCTTTCCACCCCTCAACTTTGCTACAACCTCTCTGACTTCGTCAGGAGTGGGTGCGGTTTCGTCAATGGGAGGATCGGCATCCACTGCCCGTAACCCAGTGGTGCGAAGCTGCTCAATTGGAGGGTCGAATTGAGGTATATATATATATATATATATATATTATATATATATATANTCGGGTTTTCCCAAAAATTTTTTTTTCCTTTTTTAAACCCCCCTTTTCCTTGAAAATTCAAAAATTTTAAAAACCTTTTTCCCAAACCCCACCCCCAAAAATTTAAAAATTTTTTAAAAAAAATAAAATATTTTAAAAAATTTTTTTTTAAAAAAATTTTTGTTTAAAAAATTTAAAAATTATTAAAATTTAAAAATTTATTATTTATTTTTTTAAAATTTAAAAAAAAATTAAATTTTTGGGGTTTTTTTTTTTAAAAAATTTTTTAAAAGATTTTTTAATTTTTAAAAATTTAAAATTTTTTTTAAAAAATTTTTTAAAAAAATTTTTTTTTTTTTAAAAAAAAAATTTTTTTTTTTAAAAAAATTTTTTTTTTTTTTTAATTTTAAAAAAAAAAAATTTTTTTTTTTAAAATAAAATTTTTTTTAATTAAAAAAAATTTTTAAAAAAATTTAAAAAAATTTAAATTTAAAAAATTTTTTAATAAAAAATTAAAAAAAATTTTTTTTTAATTTTAAAAAAAAAAACGTAAAAATTTTTTAAAAAAATTTTTAAAAAAAAAATTTTAAAACCCAATTTAAATTTAATTAAAAAAAAAAAAATTTTTTTAAAAAATTTTTTAATAATTTTAAAAAAAAAAAAATTTTTTTTAAAAAAAAAAAAAAATTTTTTTTTTTTTTTAAATTTTTTTTAAAAATTTTAAAAATTCCCCCCTTTTTTTTTTAAAAAAAAAAAAATT
The DNA here is from genome assembly GCA_016584305.1 of Chionoecetes opilio. NCBI lineage: Eukaryota > Metazoa > Arthropoda > Malacostraca > Decapoda > Majidae > Chionoecetes > Chionoecetes opilio. The sequence continues at coordinate 36,102 of JACEEZ010025653.1, read as the reverse complement.
TTTTTTAAAAAGGGTTAAAACCCCAAAAAAAAAAAATTAAAAATTTTTTTTAAAAAATTTTAAAATTAAATTTTTTTTTTTTTAAAAAAATTTCCTTTTTTAAAAAAAATTTTTTTTAAAAAAATTTTTTTAAATAAAATTTGGGGTTTGTTTTCCTTTGCAGGGCCCCCGGGAAATTTCCCCCCGGGAAAATTTTCGGGGCAAGGGGGTTTCCCCCCAAATTTTTGGGTTTTTTTTCTTTTTTTAAACCCCCCAAGAAAAAATTTAAAAGGGGGAAATTGATGGGGTGGAAGGGGGAAAGTTTGGGAAAAAGGGTTTAGGGGGAATTTTGGGGGGGGTTTTAAAGGGGGGTTTTTTGTTGGGGAAAAAACCCCCTTAAATTTTTGTTGGGGGGAAAAAAATTTTGAATGGGGAAAAATGGGGGGGAAAAAAATTTAAAATTTTTTGGGGAAAAAACCCCAACCCGGGCCCCTTTTGGGGGGACCGGGGGAGGGGCAACCCCTTTGGGGGAAAATTTTGGGGATTTTTAAAAAATTTTCCAAAAAGGGGGGGGGGTTTTTGGGGGGTTTTTTGGGGTTTTTTGGCCTTTCCCAAAATGGGGGGCCCCCCAAAACCCCCTTTTTGGGGGGGGAGGGGGTTTTGGGTTTTAAAAGGCCCCCCTTTTTTTTTTTTCCCTTTTAAAATTTTTTCCCCGGGGCCCCAAAAGGGGGAAAATTTTTGGGGGGGGTTTTTTTAAAAAAGGGTGGGGGGGTGTTTGGGGGGGGTTTTTTGGAAAAAAAAAGGGGGGGGGGGGTTTTTTTTATGGGGGGAAAATTTTTTAAAAAAAAAGGGGGGGGGGGGGGAAAAGGGGGGGGGGGGGGTTTTTTTGGGGGGGGGAAAAAAACCCCCCTTTTTTCCCCCAAAAAAAAGGGGTTTTAATTTTTGGTTTTTTTGGGGGGCCCCCCAGGGAAAACCCCCCCCCGGGGGAAGTTCCCCCCCCGGGGGGTTTTTTCCCAATATATATATTTTTTTTTTATATATATTATATTATAAAAAATAAATTTTTTTTTAATATATAAAAAAATTTTTAAAAAAAATAAAAATTTTAAAAAATTTTTTTTAAAAAAAACCCAAAAAAAATTTAAATTTTTTTTTTTAAAAAAAATAAAAAAAAAATTTTTTTTTTTTTTTTTTTTTTAAAAAATTTTTTTGGTTTTTTATTATAAAAAAAAATTTTTTTTTTTATTTATAATTTTATTTTTTTTTTTATATTTTTTTAAAAATAATTTATATAAATTTTTAAAAAAAAATATATTTTTTTTTTTTAAAAATAAATTTTTTAAAAAATATAAAAAATTATTAAAAATTTTTTTATAAAAATTTTAAAAAAAAAAATTTTTTTTAAAAATAAATATTTTTATAATATAAAATTATTTAAAAAAAAAAAAATTTTTTTTTTTTATAAATTATAATAATTTTATAATATTTTTATAAAAAAAAAAAAAATTTTTTTTAAAAAAAAAAAAATTTTTTTTTTTTTTTTTTTTAAAAAAAAAAAAAAAAACCCCAAAAAATTTTTTTTTAAAAATTTTTTTTAAAAAAAAAATTTTTTAAAAAAAAAAAAAAAAAAAAAAAATTTTTTTTTTTGGGAAATTTTTTTAATTTTTTTTTTTTAAAAAAATTTTAAAGTTAAATATAATTTTTCCAAGAAATAGCCCCATTAATATAGCAAAACCCATCTTTATATATATATATATAATTAATTAATTATATATATTTTTATTTATAAAATATATATTAATATATAATATATAATATAATATGTATATAAATATATTATATTATATATATATATATATATAAATATATATTCTTTTTTATTTATATATTTTTTATATATAAAATTTTAATATATTATATAATATATATATATATAATATATATATATTTTTATTATATATTATTTTATATATATATATAATATATATATAATATTATTATCATTATATATATATTATTTTTATATATTATATATATATATAAAATATATTATATAAAATATATATATATATTAAATATATTTTATAAATTTATAATATATATATATATATATTAATATTATATATTATATATATATATATAATATATATATATATAATATATTTTATATATATATATTATATAATATAAATTTTAAAAAAAAATATATATATATAATATATATATATATAATAATATAATATATATATATAGATACCTCAATTGGAACCTGCAATTGATTAGCTTCGCACCACTGTGTTACAGGCAGTGGATGCCAATCCTCCCATTGACGAAACCGCACCCTCTCTTGACGAATTCAGAGATAAGAGGCTGTAGCAAAGTTGAGGGGTGGAAAGGCAGCTGGTGTCTGTAATATTAGTGCGGAACTCCTTAAAGCTGAGGATGAGAACATGATCATGTTGTTGCATGGTGTCATGACTACCGTGTGGCAATCAAGTACATTTCCTTCTGACTGGAAAAGGGGGTTGGTCGTCTCTATCTGGAAAGGGAAAGGGGACCGTCAGGACTGCAACAATTACCGCGGTATTACACTGCTCAGCATGCCAGGCAAGGTGCTTAAGTAAAGGCACTATAAGCACTGCCAAGACCTGCTTGGGTATGTACTGATGGCAGACACAGGCATTGATGAAGAGACAGAGTAATATAACCAGGCTGAGGGGCGCATACTTAAATGCCCCAGAAGGGAGCCCATCCATACCCAAAGCCTCACTGGAGGAGAGCTTTTGCAGGATCCCTATCATCTCATTGTGGTACATGCTGCGGAAACCCTGCAACGATACACCCCGCATCCCACCATGCATGGCATTCTCACTCTCTTGGTCCCTCACACAGTTAAAAATGCCCTTGAAGTGGTCTCCCCACATGGGCGATGCCCTCCTCCCCCACAGCGTGATCCCCCCGTAGGGAAGCGTGTGTGAGCCCGGGTTCATGCTGCGCACTCCACGCCAAAAGTCAAGCATTCACCAGCGGCCAGCTTGTAGACAGGGATTGGGCTCTAAGCAGGTGCTCATGTGACTACAACCACCTGAGAGTCTGAGACAAACTTGAATCTGGCCCTGGTTTCTCTCATCTCTCAGCCAGTGGCCCCCACGCGGACCACCACCCGCTCTCCACTCAAGGAAGGACTCCCGCGCGGCACTGTGCGCCTCCCCTACAAACTCATTTCAGCCTGGTATCTGCCTCCAATTTTTTTTGCACACAGTTTGGGTAGCACGCACCATGCCTATCTCAACGCCCTCGTGAAATGCTTCGATGTCGTCTGGTGCCCGCGTCCAGACATGCATTTTGAACCAACATACCCTGACAGGATCTATGGCAATGCCATTCAGCAACTCTGTGACCACACGACCATACTCCTCTCTCTTCCTCTTGTCCCGAAAATCCCACTTAATCTTTGACACATTATCCTGCCTGACCTGTGTCAGAGCAGGAAGCCCATCAATGTTTAAGTCCACCAAGAGAAGAAAATGGTCTGAAGAGACACTGTTGTACAGAATGGAGCACTCTTCCATCACATCACGCAGGCACGGTGATAACAGCACATGGTCCAGCCACGAGCGTGA
>JACEEZ010025653.1:0-27500 GCA_016584305.1 Chionoecetes opilio | reverse complement strand
ATTACCCATCACCCCACCCATTCACTCACCCATTACCCATCACCCTACATCAAGGTTTCCTCAATTCTCGCAACCCACTTTTTTTCTTCAAAATTTATCGCTAATAGGCTCCTAAAAAAAAAAAAAAAAAAAAAATGCTCGGATCATCTCAAAATTGGGCTTAAAACCTTTCCCGGGTCAACCGGTTCCAAAAATGTGCCATATGAGTTGATTGCCCCACGGGGGGCGGAACCTATACCAGACACACCCCACCACACACACACACACACACACACACACACAGACAGACAGACACACTTTCGCTTATATTATTATAGATTACCCATCAACCCCACCTATTCCCTCACCCATCACCCATCACCCCAACCCATCACCCCCCACCCATTCACCACCATCCCCCCACACCCTTTTACCCATCACCCCCCCCCATTCACTCCCCATTACCCATCACCCTACATCAAGACTTCCTAAATTAGAGAGAACTGAAAACTCCGAAATGCCAGTGGTCGCTGGCATTTTTAACTCCCCAATTTGGTGAAAAGTTGGTCAACTTGAAAGAAAAATATGGGCTTATTCCACTGCACTTAAAAACACAAAAGTATAATTTTAAGAACGATTTTCTTCTATATGTATATTGTATAGAAGCCTGAGTCTGTAAAACATGCATTTAACCAAATAACCAAGTAGGTTATAGTTGAGGAGGCGAGGTAAAGGTTTCTCTATGATATTATATAGTCAATAACGTATGTTTAGAAGTTATCTATACCTAGGCAGTCATATTTTTCCCGTTATTATTGTGTATCAAACAGATAGAAAGCCTGGAAGTGGGAATGAGTCGACGCGTGAAGTGGCAATGTTTTGATTCAATTTTCTCCCCGCCACAATCTCCCCGCCCCCACTCCCCGCCGCGGCGTGTCGCCTCCACAATTATAACCTACATTGTCGCAGCAACAAGCCGATTTCGGCATTCTTTATTCTTCGTTTTTCCTTGCATTGCTTATTGTATTTTAACAAGCGTTTGCCAGGGCGCAGCAGTACTGTCTTAGAAAACAGTGTGAACATCACCCATATTTTACATGCCACAATATACATGTAAAAAATATATTAAGCTTTGCTACTCGAGGGGGAGTAATTTGCATTTAAAATTTCTATTATAGAAACGTTCCATCGTAATGAATGTCATCCATATAATTAGTAGAACAACAGAAGAACTATATTTTTTGGTATTCAGATGCGGTGCATCAATGTTTATCGCGAAATTAATTTATGAAAAATATTAGTCGCGGAGCCAAAACACAGTAGACCAACCTTTGAGTTAAAACTGCCAGCGACCACTGGCATTTCTCGAGTTTCAGTTCTCCTAATTCTCGCAACCCACTTTTGTTTTCAAATTCTCGCTAATAGGCTGCTAAAAAAAAAAAAAAAAAATTGATCGGATCATCTCATAAATGGGGTTATGACCTTCCCCTGGTCAACCTGATTCCAAAAATGTGCCATATGAGGTGTTTGCGCCACGGGGGGCGGAAAACCCATACCCACACACACACACACACACAGACAGACAGACAGACAGACAGACAGACAGACAGACAGTAAGACAGACAGACGACACACTTTCGCTTATATTATTATAGATTACCCATCACCCCCCACCTATTCCCTCACCATCACCCATCACCCCAACCCCTCACCCCCCACCCATTCACTCACCCATCACCCCACCCCCCATTACCCATCACCCCACCCATTCACTCACCCATTACCCATCACCCTACATCAAGGTTTCCTCAATTCTCGCAACCCACTTTTTTTTCACCCAAATTTTCGCTAATAGGCTGCTAAAAAAAAAAAAAAGTGATCGGATCATCTTATAATTGGGCTTAAAACCTTCCCCTGGTCCAAACCCCGGGTTTCCAAAAATGTGCCATATGAGGTGATTGCGCCACGGGGGGCGGAACCTATACCAGACACACACCCCCACACACACACACACACAAACCCCACACACACAGACAGGACAGACAGACAGACACACTTTCGCTTATATTTACCATTACCCATCACCCCCACCTATTCCCTCACCCATCACCCATCACCCCCAACCCCTCACCCCCCACCCATTCATCCCCATCACCCCACACCCATTACCCATCACCCACCCATTCACTCACCCATTAACCATCACCCTACATCAAGGTTTCCTCAATTCTCGCAACCCACTTTTTTTTCACAATTATCGCTAATAGGCTGCTAAAAAAAAAAAAAAAAGTGATCGGATCATCTCATAAATGGGCTTAAAACCTTCCCTGGTCAACCCGGTTCCAAAATGTTCATATGAGGTGATTTCGCCACAGGGGGGAACCCATACCAGGGCACCACACACACACACACACACCCCAACAGAAAAGACAAAACAGAAGACACACTTTCGCTTATTTTACCATTACCCATCACCCCCCACCTATTCCCTCACCCATCATCCATCACCCCCAACCCATCACCCCCCACCCATTCACTCACCCATCACCCCAACCCATTACCCATCACCCCACCCCTTCACTCACCATTACCCATCCCCTACATCAAGGTTTCCTCAATTCTCGCAACCCACTTTTTTTTTCACAAAATTATCGCTAATAGGCTGCTAAAAAAAAAAAAAAAAAAAAGTGATCGGATATCTCATAAGTGGGCTTTTTGACCTTTCCCCCGGTCAACCCGGTTCCAAATGTGCCATATGAGTGATTGCGCCACGGGGGGCGGAACCTATACCCACACACACACACACAGACAGACAGACAGACAGACAGACAGACAGACAGACAGACACACTTTCGCTTATATTATTATATATATATATATATATATATATATATATATATATATATATATATATATATATATATATATATATATATATATATATATATATATATATATATATATATATATTATATATTTATAATTATTGCCATAAGTGATTTAGTAATAATATATGAATATACTACCAGAAAGTGTTTTACCTCTATTTTTGCACTGTATGCAGAGAACATATCATATTATTAGTTTGCGGATTTGCGGATATGCGATTGCGGAAGTGTGAACTTCAAGAAATTTGCGGACTTGTGGTTGCGGAACTTAAGGATTGAAGTTTGTGGATTTTCGTTTGCGGTGCCCACCTATGGTGTGTGTGTGTGTGTGTGTATTCATTCATCTAGTTGTATTTTACAGGGCCAGAGCGACGCTCGTATGGCCCCGTCTCCATATCAACATTTTTCATCATTCATCCTTAGTTCTTAGTGTTGGCCGAAGCCATCACCCAAGGAGGCGGGTCACAAACCCCCGGCTAACACCCGGTACCCATTCACTGCTGGGTGGACAGGGGCTTGGGTTTTAAGAAGACCGCCCGTCTGTCTTCGCTCCGCCCAGGGATCGAACCCAGGACTTCTCGGTTGTGAGCCGAGTGTGCTAACCCTTACACTACGGAGTTCCCCTACGGAGTTATGGAATGTGTATGTGTCTTTGTGTGTGTGTAAGTGTGTGTGTGTGTGTGTGTGTGTGTGTGTGTGTGTGTGTGTGAATATGCATGTATGTGTGTATTTGTGTGTGGGTTGAAACAAAAATTGTGAATGCATGTTTTTTGTTTTACATCACAAAGAACTGGCCAAGGGCACAACAAAAATGGGTAACACAAAGCCCGCTTAGTTGCCAGTCCCTATAAAGAAGACAGTAAGAGAATAAAATTAAAAAGAGGGGTGAGTCAATTTAGTTCGGGAGGTGTCTTGTTACTTGTCTTTTGAAAAGATTTAAGTCATAGGAAAGTGAAAAAATAGCAACAGGAAGAGAGTTCCAGAGTTTACCAGTGAAAGGGATGAAAGAGTAAAGATACTGATTAACTCTTGCATTAGGAAGATGGACAGAATAGGGATGAGAATGAGTAGAAAGTCTTGTGCAGCGAGGCCGCGGGAGGGGGGGAGGCATGCAGTTAGCAAGTTCAGAAGAGCAGTGAGCATGAAAATAACGGTAGAAGAGAGCAAGAGAAGCAACATTGCGTGGGTGATTTAAAGATTGAAGACAGTCAGTCAGAGGAGAGGAGTTGATGAGACGAAAAGCTTTTGACTCAACCCTGTTTAGGAGAGCTGTATGCGTGGATCCTTCCCAAACATGTGAGACATACTCCATACATGGGCGGATAAGGCCCCTGTAGAGAGAACGCAATTGGGAGGGAGAAAAATAAGGACGCAGACGCCACAGGACACCGAACTTCTTAGAAGCTGTTTTAGCAAGAGATGAGATGTGAGATTTCCAGTTCAGATTTTTAGTAAAGGATAGTCCTAGAATGTTCATTGTAGAAGAAGGAGACAGTTGAGTGTCATTGAAGAAGAGGGGATAGTTATGTGGTAGGTTTTGTCGAGTAGATAGGTGAAGAAATTGGGTTTTTGAGGCATTGAACAAAACAAGGTTTGCTTTGCCTCAATCAGAAATTATAGAAAGATCAGAAGTTAGGCGCTCGGTGGCATCTCTCCGTGAATCACTTAGTTCCTGTTGATTTTGGACGTCTAAAAAACGACGTTGAAAAATGCAGGGTAGAATCATCAGCGTAGGAGTGGATAGGGCTTTGAGTTAGACTTAGAAGATCATTAATGAATAATAGAAAGAGAGTGGTGATAGGACAGAACCCTGGGGAACACCACTATTGATAGATTTAGGAGAAGAACAATGCCCGTCTTCAATGTCCGTCGTTTAATCGGACAGTATTGTATTTGTGTATAAATTAAAGGTTTTACATCTTCTCTACGGCAGGTAGGAAATTATACAGGAACTCGAATATGTTGTTATTTCTAGATTGTTTACAGTTAATGTTCCTTTGAGCAAATTCTTAAATCTTGCTCGTGGCCATCGGTGCTATAGTTTGTTTCTCTCTCATTCACCAGGGAGGCGCAGAGAAAGAGTGAAGAGCAGGGTGCACAGCTGATTGTCTTCGTCATTCCAAACTTCTACCAGCTTCAAAACCTTGTTGAGTGGCGCTTTGTGCTAAAGAATATGTTAAAAGAAAAAAAAATGCTTCAGATCTAGTCTATCTAGTCTATGTTTAGTTTAGTAGGAATTCCTGTATTTCGTATCATCACTTGATGTAGTTCAGCGAGTTTTATCTTCTTTGTTCTCCAAGGAATTTATAGGAAAGTCTGGCATACAGTCTTGAATTACTAGTCTATATGTAACCTATACTAACTGGTCAATATTGTGAGGAAGTATTCTAAAACGTTTTCTGTGGCTGAATTATTTGTTCTTTATAAAACGGCAAGGACTCACTATAAATGGCTGTAATAAAGTAGATGATTTCTCCTGATGTTTTTTTGACTCATTTTTACTCATATGTTAATTCTAACACACTGTGGCGTATATGGTGGTTATTGTCACAGAGTGCATGTGTTTGTGCTACAGTGCTGAGCAATCACCCTGGCATTAGTATTACTTAAAAAACAACTTTAGGCTATTCATTACATGCAATACTGATTTCAATTATGCATATAAAATAAAATCCCTGTTAGTGAGATACAATTGCAGAGAGAGAGAGAGAGGGGGAGAGAGAGACTGAGAAAGAGAGGGGGCGAGGGTATCTAGTCTCAATCCTTATCAGAGGCCTCAGGATGTAAATATTTTTAACGCAATAATTACATTGCTATAAATGTATTACGAGGAGAAACTTCAAGGTTATGTTGGCAAAAAATAATAGAAAACAAGAAGGCTGCTACAACAAGCAAGGAAGGCGGTAGCAGATTGGTTAGCGTCACCGAGTGGCGTTCTCGAATATCCGAGTTCGATCCCGAGTGAGACCCATAAATCCACTTAGAATATTTCTGCACCGTCGAGTGGCCTAAGAACTACCCACATGCCCTGTCCATTAACTCTACCTTCGATTGCGAGTGCATCGGAGGACACAGGGGGGCGGCATGAGCCTCTAATACTCTAGAACACTGAGCTTGATCTGCCATCTGGTGGCCGTCTGGGAACTTCCCGGCAACTCAGAATTTCGGATCTCGGGGTGTTGGGCTTGACTTATTTTCCATTATTCCCTACCAAACCAGCTACAATTAAGTGTTGTCATGGTCAACATAGGTTTATGCAAAATGAAAATATACGAGTTTTACATTATTCATGGCGTTATAACGAGGATTATTGGCAAAATAGAAGCATTCGATCACAGGTGTCCTACAACATTCTACTAAATACTGTAAAGGAATGCTTCAAGGCAGGTGTATGGGTTAATATTACTTCCATGTATGCAAAGAGAAGGTAATATTAACCCATACACCCGCCTTGAAGCATTCCTTTACAGTATTTAGTAGAATGTTGTAGAACTCCTGTGATCGAATGCTCCTATTTTGCCAACAATCCTTGTTATAACGCCATGAATAATGTAACACTTGTATATTTTCATTTTGCATAAACCTATGTTGACCATGACAACACGTAATTGTAGCTGGTTTGGTATAGGAATAATGGAAAATAAGTCAAGCCCAACACCTCGAGACCCGACATTCTGAGTTGCCGGGAAGTTCCCAGACGGCCACCAGATGGCAGATCGAGCTCAGTGTTCTAGAGTATTACAGGCGTCACTATAAAAATCGTGCCTGCGCCACCACGGTTGAGGGCCAACCATCACAGCCCTCAAGTGAGCATCCAGGGCCTACCATTCGAGCCCTGGAGTTTACTGCCTACACGCGCTATAGCCTATAGGCATAGATGTAAACAAAAAAAAGCTCACACATTGGACTTGAAAATGTAAATAAATGTATCGTGTGGTACAGAGTATGGAAACCGACACAAGAGGTGGAGGAAGAGGAATTAAGGTGCCTCATTCCTCTCTTTCACTTGGCAACAAACAGTATGATCAGAGACAGTGTTTGGTATAAGGTGATGTGGTGTATGTAAAAATGTCAGATTTCGTTCTTCATGAAGGCGTTATAACTTTAGTATTCTAGTCCAGCATAATATGGATAGGCGTGCATGAAAATTAAAAAGATAGTGCTTTATCAAATTACTTAAGGTTTATTTGGCAAAATTTATGAAAAATAATCAGGAATGACCACTGTACCAAAAATTCGTATCATTTAAACGTAAATCGCTCATACTGCGAAGATGGGTGTAGATTTGTGAATCGTATCATTTGATTATCGTATAACGAATGCTCGTATAGCGCAGGTATACTGTATTCCTCCAAAAACACAATTAAATTTAATTTGATCTGGTATATCTCTTAATACGTTTAATAGATAACCTAGTAGTCTACTCGCCAGCTGGTAAACCTAGAAATGTTGAGTACAGTAAGGTTTTATGCTTTAAATGTACACATGTACACATGTACAAATGTACACAAATGTACATGCAGAAACTGCCGGATGCTAATTTGCATATGTTGAGCAATATGCATAATTGACCTAATTAGCATATGCGTATTATCTTCCTTATAAAACCGCCTATATAATTCCTATGAGTGTCTAGACCTAAGTTTTAAGTTCTCAATGATGTAAAACTGCATGATGCTACTGTGTATATAAAATTTTATTTTCCTCCATAAATTGCCTAATTAGCATATTAATTAGGTACGTCAAGAAATTACGAATATATTTCCTATTTGTCATAACATGTTTTAAATCAAAGCAAAAATATGTTTTAAATCTAATATTCTAAATCAACATATTATTGTTCATCAAATCAAAAATTAGCACTGCGCACAATGGAGTTGTCGTGGAAATGGTCTGCCTGGAGAGAGTTAATACGTGTCTTCCTCATCATGGTCAATGTCCTTCCTCTCCAAATCCTCGTCTTCTTTATATCCCTCCTCCTCATAACCCTCGTCATCAACCCTTTGTATTAGTGGGTTGAAGCATTCCCCCCCTCCTTCACACAAGCAGTAGTTGGCGAATGATAGTCCATTTCCCACACAACTGCACCTCCCGCTGCATGCCTTCCCCTCGGCTTGGCAGTTGCAGCTGATAACGTCCATTAGCTATTCAGGTGCTATGGGATCACTGGACAGCACTGGCTGGCATCACTTCGTTGTTAGCATCAACTTCCCAGCCGTAGTCGGTAATTTCGACAGCAGGAAGCCTAGCCTTGGCTGCAACCTTCCACAGCATGATCTGCCGATGTGCTCGCCGGATGTGGAGGGCCAAGTTATTGTTTGTTGGGGGGAAGAACTGCAATGGTGGTGGGTATTTACGCTTGCAAAATATTTAATGCTGAGCACATTTATTCTGTCCATTGAGGGCCAGAAAGAATGCTGTACCAGTTTTCATCACATCATACGGGGTGGCATCCTCTTCCCCTATAACTGTGTCCAATCCAGGGAAGTCATTCTGAAGGAGCACTTTGAGAGCAGATCCTTTTCCCTTCTCATTTTAATCCAGGAGCCCAGAAACATTTAATTCACATCGTGAGTACAAAAGCTTTGACACCTGGAATGGGTAGGAATGTCCTTGGAATCCCCCGAAAGGCAATTCTTAAGCTCTGCAATCGTGGACTGCCACTAGAGGGCGCCCTTCAAAGTAGCCTCCAAAACAGATGTAATTCACACTATGAGTACATCCATGAAATCTTCACCAAAATGGTCATTCTGGGAGTGTATTCATAAATTGATATTTCTTAAGTCTCCATTTTGTGGAAAAGGGGGGAAAAGAAGGGCCTAAGTAACCCTTAATTTCACATTTAATTCACATCTTGAGTACATCCATGAAACTTTACCAAAACCTAGCCCAGGGCCCCATGACTAAGGAACCATGATTCTTAAGTTCACCAGTTGTGGACTAGGGTACTTAAGAAAGGGCCAAAATCATATTCCATCTAATTAGCATATTTCTGGTTTCATTCACATCTGAGTACACCCATGGAAATTTGTTCATATGTCGCCTAGGATCCTTTGAGCAAGTATCCATGATTCTTAAGTTCACCAATTGTGGACTAGGGTACTTAAGAAGATGGAGGGCCATAGAAACCATTTAGCATATTGAAGGTGAGGACCGACTAAAGTTGTCTCTTAAGTCTATTAGAGACAAATCAAGAGAAAACAGACAGCAGCCTTGAACAGATTGGAGCTTACAAAGTTGATGGACAATATCTTTTGCACACTCTTCCACCCAACTACCACCTACTTATATATGGAGGACTTGTCAGATGTATACTGATGCAAGCATTAGCTTTCGCCAAAACGCGAGTGCACATAGCATTTGACGATTATCCTGAGCCATCGTTGAAGGATGCTGCAAGGGCAAGTAGTGGAGCAGCAGTGGAAGATGGCCGCTCATATGCCATCACTGGTCGGGCTCAGAGAAGGCTGAAAGACCTCAGCTCTGCCCTACAGTCTAGGGCATTCAAGCGGGAATTACCCTTATTCCTTGCAAGATAATGGCAATATTTTCTTATGCTCACTTGGAATCTCTGATGTCATGTTATATGTTCCGTCAGGCGAATGCTTCCACTTCCATGTTACTCCAGATGGATCATCAGTTCAGCGTGTTCCCGTTCCAAGTTTACAATCCAACAATGAAGAGGCAGACACGAAGATCATACGCCATGCAATTGCAGCTGATAAGGCAACAGTGAGGGGTGACATAGTTGTAAGGGCCTCTGACACAGACATAGCAGTCATCCTTCTCTATCACTGTGCAAAAATTGAGAAAAAGGTATAGATGGATGTATGTATTATGGCCAAGAAAAATTGCAGATTCATTGACATAACATCAATACCCAAGTCACTTGGGCCTGAGATTTGCCAAGCTTTGCCAACCTTCCGTGCCTGCACTGACTCTGACTATACCTCTGCATTTGTGAGAAAGGGTAAGGTCAGGCCATTTGCCAAACTTCATAAGAACACTGAGGTGCAGAAGGCATTTCAGGTGTTGACAGAAGACCCCAAAAATGAAAAGTGCCCCCAAGTTCTCCTAAAATCCAGCTTGCCTGTACGGAGCCAAAGAGAACTCAAAAGTTACGCTAAACGCCCATAGGTATAAGTGTTGGCGCCACGGCTGGCGTTGTACATGGCTGGCACAGCCTGTCACTTTCATCACTGTCCAAGGCGTGCAGTTTGAGTCCCGTGCTTGGGCTGACCTGCTTGCTTTCCTGGGCACCCGCCGTCAGCGTACTACGGCTTATCACTCTCAAACCAACGGCATGGTGGAACGTTTCCACAGACGCCTGAAGGAAGCCATACGGTCCCAGCCACACCCAACAAGCTGGGTGGACGCCCTTCCTATCATCCTCCTCACGCTCCGAGATACGGAGAAGGAAGCTATACATCATACGCCGGCAGAGCTGGTGTATGGTGAATACCTGCGACTGCCGTGCTAGTTCACCCCAGTAACGGATGCCAGCAACGCCCTCTCCTTCCTCCCGGCGCTTCGGCAGGCGATGTCTGCATTACGGCCCACACCCCCAGGTACGCCCCTGCCGCGACCCACTCACCACCCGCCGGAGCTGCAAACGGCTACACACCTGTTCCTGCGGACGGATGCCCACACGAGGCCCCTGGACCCACCCTATAAGGGTCCCTATCGTGTACTGGCGCGCTCGGAGAAGCACGTCACCCTCGAATTTCGTGGGTACCTAGTGGGACCTAGTGCCTAGTAGTAGGACCTAGTGGGACGTGGGACCTAATACCTTCTGCCCAACACCTTATCCTAGCCTCCTCCTCCCTTTCCCTCCCTCCACCAGTTACTTCTCCTCCTGCAGATCTGGCGGTTTCCGACTCCACGCCTCCAGCCCTACCCGGCAACCTTACAGCCGCTGCCGTGGAATCGCTTTAGGAGGACAGCGATGCTGGGGCTCTATGGACGGCTGCGTTCCTGAGAACTGCACAACGCGCTCGGGGTGGGTCATTCATCGCCCACAGTTCTTCCGAATGCAGTAATACAGTGGCTTTGTTCATTCACCCACTATTATTATTTTTTTATCTTTTTCTTGTGAGAAGGGTAGTACTGTAGTGACCAAAATGTTGGGCTTCACGCCATCTGTTTAATTACTCTAAAGGTCACGCCTAGCCAGGTGTTGCTGAGGGGCGACCTGACTGTGGTGACCCAAATTCCCCGCTCTTCCTACCCTCACGACCGGTATCCTGTCAGTAACTCCTCGGCCATCACAGAAAGCGAACACACGCCTCCTCTCTGTGGATCTCGTGGCCTTCCTACGCTGTAACTCATATAATATATATATATATATATATATATATATATATATATATATATATAATATTATATATATATATATATATATATATATATATATATATTATATATATATATATATATATATATATATATATATATATATATATATATATATAATATATATATATATATATATATATATATATATATAATATATATTATATATAAATATATAATATATATATATATATATATATATATATATATATATATATATATATATATATATATAATATATATATGTATATATCATATATATTATATATTATATATATATATATATTACATATATATATATATATATATATATATATATATATTATATATATATATATATATAATCATAAATATAACTCAGAATTTGTCTGTCAGTCTGTCTGTCTGTCTGTCTGTCTGTTTGTTTGTCTGTCTGTCTGTAAGTCTGTCTGTCTGTGTGTCTGTTCGTTATAGACTCAGCTACAGATGGCCAAAACCCTACAGGCTACATGCCGCACATATTTGGAATCGTCATGACCCAGCGGAGAACATAGGCTATGTTTCGATGGGCGTGACCGACCCTGGTGGGCGTGGCCAGCAAAAACAACCTAAAAACGGCTGTAGCTCGGCTACAGATGGCCAAAACCCCACATGCTGCACATATTTGGAGTCCTCATGACCCAGCAGAGAACATAGGCTATGTTTTGATGGCGTGGCCGACCCTGGTGGGCGTGGCTAGCAAAAATAACCTAAAAACGGCTGTGGCTCGGCTACAGAGGGCCAAAACCCCACATGCCGCACATATTTGGAATCCTCATGACCCAGCGGAGAACATAGGCTGCATCAATGGGCGTGGCCGACCCTGGTGGGCGATGTTGTAACTCAGGTTTCAGGGGAAGGACACAACAGGGGAAGTCCATGCGTATATTGAGGCCGTGTACACAGCTAGGCGGCTGGGGCTGAACTCCTCTAAGCTCATTCCCTAAGCTCGTAAGTTCGTATAATCACGAACAGTATTCGAACAATACTGAACTCCTAACTGGTTTACTACATTCCTCCATCGTAGATACAAACAACATACCTACAATTAACAAAAGAACAAACAGAACAAAAGTTACTTCTTACAACTTAAAGGTATAAATTGATAACTGCATTCAAATATACTACAATCATTCCAAATCTATCTGGCTTCCGTGCCCATCCTCGATGAACGCCTTAGTGGCGTCGTGACGACGTCCCGTGGGCGACTCCCTCTCTACCGGCTCCCTGAGGAGGCAATTGATAGTTAGGCTCTCCTGTCTTTGATGATCCTTTGGCCTCTTTTGTGCTCATTTCTGGTAAGCACTTCGCTGGGTAGGGATGAGGAAAGCAGTGACTAAGGGCGATGGTTCAATTGGGTCGTTTTGCTTCACTTAAAACGGGGACCTGGGAAACCTCTGAACCAGACCTTGTTCTGTCGTGTCCTCCTGACGCGTGGGGGACCGCTGCTCGGGCACCATTGCAGGCTCTGTAGTCCTGGAGATTCATAGCCCTGAGTCTTTGTGATCAATATGCCTCCTAAATACTCTACCGTCTTCCAGCGTTACCCACACATGCCGTTCCTTGACAAGCCGACACTGTACCCCGGCAACCACTTAGGCCCACCTAGCCTCGACACGCGGGATACTTAAACTCCGTCTCCCCACTGTGAATGATCTTGGTCGAGCATGTTGATCATATCGCACCTTTTGAGCCCACTGATACTTCTCCACTCTGCCTCTCCTAATATCTTGTCTGAGCATATCCGGGTTTGTGTCCTCTTTGGGAAACGGTTTTGAATAGCAGCTCTGCGGGACTTACGCCTGTTGCAGTATGAGGAGAAACAGCGATAGTTACAAAAATCTAGCAACCCTAGTATCCAGGCTACCACCTCGTTGTTTCTTCATTTCCCAATTTAAAAGTTTGCACTGCACGCTCAACTAGTCCATTACTTTTAGGAGACCAAGGAGGAAAGTTATATGTCTGATACCATTACGCTGACAAAACGACTGAAATTCCGGGCATGTAAAGCAGGCAGCATTGCCCTGTTACAATGGTCTCAGGAAGGCCAAAATTGGCAAAACTTTGTCGGGCACTTCTAAATAGTCACATATGCTGAAGGGGACGATGCTTTATGAACACCCCGCCACTTACTGTGTGCATCAGTGATGAGCAGCCACATTTGAACCCTCAAAGGGGCCACAATAATCCAAATGCAGACGACACAGGGTTTCTGAGGCCAACTCCAGGATGCAGCTCTGAAGGGGGAACCAAGGCTTTTGCTCCTGACACACATGACACTGCTTACTGTGTTTTCTATCTCCCATCAACTCCAGCCACCAAAAATTGCTCTACAGCGACTTTTCATACGGATCCCCCAAAATGCCCTTCATGAAACCAGTCAATATGGCATCCCCGACCCTGAGGAGGTATTACTATTCTACTCCCCCACATGAACAGCCCTCATGAATGCTTAACTCATCCAACCTGCTTTTATAAGATCCAACTTCAGCAGATAGGAAGATGAACTTGCGGGCCAACCTTCATGAACGAACCGGAGAACAGCCGACACTACAGGATCACGCCCTCGTCCCCCTCCCGAACCTGGGCAAGCGACACAGAGCCCGATTCCATAAACTCCCTTAGATGAAAAGTCTCAGCAGGTGTAGGTACAGTCTGGGGGTGTCACTGAGGGGTAAACGACTTAAAGCATCACAGTGGACATGTTCTTGCCAGGAGAATATACAAGACGAAACTTATAGGCGGATAAAAGCAAAACCCATCTAACTACCCGAGGAGATGCCCAAAACAGGAACGGGTTTCTCTTCCCCGAACATTCCCAGCAGCGGCTTATGGTCAGTTTCCCAAATTTTGAAGGGTCTTCCGTACAAGTAGTAGTGAAACTTCTTGACTCCCACAATGATACTAAGGGCTTCCCTATTAGTCTGCGCGTATCTTCTCTCCGTTTTTATTAAGTGACCTAGAGTAGAATGGGCCCCTGGTCTTTCATCCGTCCGGGTTAGTCTGGGACAGCACACAGCCCACTCCATAAGGACTGGCATCACAAGCAGGGGTAGTTTCCAAAGTTACATCAAAATGGGCCAGGCAGGGAGGACTAGCTATCAATTCCTTCGCCTTATTGAATGCTACTTCTTTTTCCTTTCCCCACATCCACTGCTGTCCCCTTGTCCCAAGCAGCATGTACAAGGTGTTAAGACAGTTGCCAATATCCCTGAGGAACTTTCCATAATAATTTAGCATCCCAAGCCACGCCTTTTGGAGACTTCATATCCGTAGGGAAAAGGGGGCCTGACTAAGCTCTTGTTTTCTCCTGTGTAGGATCTATTCCACGGCCACTTATCACATGTCCTAGTAAGTTACCTTGCTTAATCTCAGTTGGCATTTTTTCCCGATTCAGGCGTAGTCCCGCTTGCCACATTCTTCGTATACTTCCTCCAACAAGGCATCGGGTGCTCCTCCCGATCCTTTCCCACCGACGACGACCCTCATCCAGAAACACCGCCACATGAGGAAGCTCAGAAGAAGATTAGACAATATTTTCTGAAAAATGGCCACTGCTGAATGGATCCCAAAAGCAATTCTTGTAAACATCTTCAATCCCCTAGGGGGGTTGACCACCACATACTTCTGTGAATCTTCATCAAGCTCTATTTTGATTGTAGCGTGACTCACGTCCAACTTGCTAAATCTTGACAAACCCGACAAGGATTAAACAGTTTCCTCCACCCTGGGTAATGGATACTGCTCCTGTGCCGCGGGCCTTGTTCACTGTCAGCTTAAAATCACCACACAGTCTGACATTACCGAAGCCTTGGGTACGACAACAAGGGGTGCTGCCCAATTACTGTAGCTAACAGCTTAATTACTCCCTGAGACTCTAATCTTATAAGTTTCCTTTCCACTTTATCTTGCAAAGAAAAAGGAAAAGGCCGAGCTTTAAAAAACGTGGCGTAACTGTTTTTGTCAATGAGGAGGCTGGCCTTACCCCCTTAAACAAACCCAACTCTTCCCTTTAAAAACGTCCGCGTATACCTTTTCAGCATAAAGACACGCACCTGTTTCTTCCCACCAACAACTTGGACCACTGAAACTTTACGAAGTCTTTATCCAGTTCCGGCCGATCAACCCTGGACCTCGGCCTTGAACTATTACAATTTGGCACCTTCTTTGTGACCCCCTCCTTCAACAGCAACATCCACGTCTGCAACACCTAAACGTAAATTTTCTCACCAGTGTACGTCTTGAACTCGCGCTCTGAAGCCCGTAGTGGTACAGCGTCTCCAACCAATTTACGGAACACTGTTTCCCCCCATAAATGAAGCAGATGCTCCGGTGTCAAGCTCCATCTGCGTCCATTGTCCATTAAGCTGCACTTCTAACATGACAGGTGGCTCATACTGGGTTCCCCGCGGACGAGATGAATCCATATGATACAGCTTATATACATCGTTGTCGTCCGCTGGCTCGGATGGGCACGGTGAGGTGTATAATCATCCAACTCCGGTGAAGCAGCTTCATGCTCCACGATGAACACAGAGCCAGCTTTGTGTGCAGCCCTGGTGTGCCCCACCTTCCTACACTCAAAGCAAATCTTGCTCCTAAAGAGGCAATTACGGCAGTTATGCCTCGTACTTAAACAACGGAAGCACCTTGATGAACCCTTCTGCGAAAACGAACCTTCATCCCTGAATCGTCTTGCAGCACTTCGTGATACAGGGTCGGATGGTTCCTCCATTCGACACACTTCAGACTGAAGCTCCAGGTTCGGCTGGAGAGAGTGCTTCAGTTCTCGGGCATTTGTCTCAGCTGTTTCCATGGCCACTGCAATTTCAACTGCCTTATCCAGTGACAAATCAGCCTCAGCCAATAACTTGCTTTGAATTGCCCCACTATCAAGGCCACACACCAGACGATCTCTTATCATTTCTTGCAACATCCCTCCAAACTGACACACAGCCGAGAGTTTCCGCAACCGAGCCACAAATTCTTGAACAGATTCGTTACCAGTCTTCCAACACGAATTGAATCTGAAGCGCGCCACGACAACAGAAGGCTTTGGCGCGTAGTGACACTGCAACAGCTCCACCAACTCTGGGATGGCCAATTCCTTCGGCTTCCTCGGGCTGCAGAGGGAACACAAGGTACTGTACGTTGCTGCCCCCACCGAAGACAGGAACACTGCTCTCTTCACGGCATCGTCTTGGACCTTGTTGGCGAGGAAGTACTGCTCCAGTCTCTCGCACCATTCTCCCCACGCCGACTTGTCCGACTCGTCGAACTCCCCAATGTGTCCAAACAATGGCATGGCTCGTAGATTATCCTCGTCGCCACTGTTGTAACTCAGGTTTCAGGGGAAGGACACAACAGGGGAAGTCCATGCGTATATTGAGGCCGTGTACACAGCTAGGCGGCTGGGGCTGAACTCCTCTCAGCTCATTCCCTAAGCTCATAAGTTCGTTTAATCACGAAAAGTATTCGAACAATACTGAACCCCTAACTGGTTTACTACAGGCGAGGCCAGCAAAAACAACCTACAAACGGTTGTGGCTCAACTACAGATTGCAAAAACCCCACATGCCGCACATATTTGGAATCCTCATGACCCAGCGGAGAACATAGGCTATGTTTCGATGGGCGTGGCCGACCCTGGTGGGCGTGGCCAGGAAAAACAACTTAAAAACGGCTGTGGCTCGGCTACAGATGGCCAAAACCCCACATGCCGCACATATTTAGAATCTTCATGACCCAGCGGAGAACATAGGCTATGTTTTGATGAGCGTGACCGACTCTGATGGGCGTGGCCAGCAAAAACAACCTAAAAACGGCTGTGGCTCGGCTACAGATGGCCAAAACCCCACATGCCGCACATATTTGGAATCCCCATGATCCAGTGGAGAACATAGGCTATGTTTTGATGGGCGTGGCCGACCCTGGTGGGCGTGGCCAGCAAAAACAACCTAAAATCGGCTGTGGGTGCTATAGTCTCTGCTGGAACATTTTCTCTCAAATTCATACTAAGAGATAATGAACATTTTATGGGGATACTATTATAAATTTTAGTATATTACATTATTTTATTTATCAGACTTGACACAGTTTTTCTCACTTCCTTCACTAATTTCGGCTCAAAACCCAAACAAAACTGTGGGCTTGCGGCCCAATGCGGGGACCACAGGCCCCCCATTGCCCTCCGCAGGAGCTAGGAGAAAGGTGCCCGGAGGGCACCCTTTCTGCTAGTATATATATATATAATATATATATATATATATATATATATAATATATATATATATATATATATATATATATATATATATATATATTATATATATATATATATTATATATATATATATATATATATATAATATTAATATATATATATATATATATATATATATATATATATTATATATATATTTATTATGTAATGAGGCGGAATCTTCCTTAAGAAGATTCGAGATAGAACTACCCTCTCACTCACCCGCTAACCAGCGGGCAGGGCTCGCCCTTCTGCTGCGACTCACCCAGAAAACCCTTCTCAATCTCCCGGTTAAACCCACCCTTTACACAACTCCGGCCAGGGCACAAGGAAACACCAATCTTTTGCTTATATATAAAAAACCAAAATGACACTTCTCTCCAAAACCAAGTACCAAATAATCCATACAGTCCTATAACCAATCCTCTCGCTTACACTACTTCACATAACCCTAACCTTAGGTATTTCATGACCTATGTTACAACACCAAAGCACGCCCTGCACCCACGCAACCATTCGGATGACACTTAGCCCCGAAACCCAATGACTTACACAGGGCACCATTACACTTCCCTGCACCCACTACACCACACTGCATTCCCGTAAACCCACCTTACACAACACCGCCATTCACACCCCTGATCCTTACAGCCAACTTCACATTAGCCGGGACCCAATGGCTTACACAACACCATTCACACCACACACCACGACCACATAACCACACTCCATTAGGCCGAAGACCCTGACTTACAGCACCATACACACCCCTGCATACACTACACCACACTGCACTATGGCCGAAGACCAAACTTACACAGCACCATTACACACCCTGCACCCACTACACACACTGCACATTAGGCCGAGACTCAATGGTTTACACAACACCAGCTCACTTCCCCACTCACCACACGCACATAGGCGGAGATAATGTTAGGAAAAGGGCTCCCTAGGATTTTTGTGCTAAAACTTTTTACTGCAATTGGCGGCTTCTATAGGTTACAATAACAAAAAAGATGGGGTCCCATTTTCAACCCCTTACCCCCCTTTTGGGTCCTCCCTTTTGGGCTACACCCGCCATGACCAGCCCTCTAACTCCGCCAATAATTGACCATTTTCATAACTTTGATGATCCTGACTGTTTCAGGTATGCCGAGTCATTTATACACTCAACAAACACCGAAGTGTCCTTATAGCACTTCCGGTTCATTTCACACTTCCGTTCAGAGTATAAGGGTATATCATTTTTTTTTTTTCCACGCATGTTGAGAAAAGATTTTTCTCAGTCAGATATACCTGGTAACATGAGATCGTGGTTAATCCCAAAACGGAGGAGCCGGATTTTCGGCCTTAAACCGTTGCCACATCAATACGCATTGGGCACCCGGTCATGACCGATGAAATTTTACAACACTGTCAAGAGAGTGTCTCTTGGTGAATTTGAAAGTATCATTTCTAAATTTAGTATGCAGGTTTAAATGAAAGACACTCAAAGACGATGGTATCTATGATTCCGGAACCTATTCTCAGCAATCAGATTGAACGTCTTAGGAAGAACCCCACCGATTCCCTTTCGGCTCCACGAGGACCGGGGCGACTTCAAGTGCTGTGGGTTGTTCGGCCAAAGGGTCAAATCTTCCAAAGGAACAAGGTGTCTTTTCCGAACTGACATACTGTCCCAAAAACGATCGTAACTCCGCACCGTGGATGATTCTTAACGACTCAATGGGAAAATACTCCTACAGATCAAGGAAAACCCATCATGACCATGTTAGATTTTCAGTAGGTTCATTGAAGAACCCGGCGACGCATCGCGCTTAAAGCATCATCGGACATTTTCGTCACTGCAACAAGATATCATGAGAAAGATCCAGTAAGTTCACCTATCGCTCTATGTGAGGCACAATTGGTCCTCGCTATTCAAACACCTTGGTGCGGCAAGTACACTGAGCATGTCTGAGGTAAATGATGCTACTTTCAATTTTGAACAGATACCTGTGAGTAATGAGATGAGAACACTGAACTATCTCAAAAGACTCATGCGATACGCCTTCCAGAATGAGATTTTACACACAGATGACCGGATTGAGCCGACCGTTTGGCCCATGCAGTCGATGGCCATGGATACAGTCTCAAAGATGATGGAAGTTTGAGCTTGGCACCTGAGAATGTCAGCCAACCTTGCGAGTAAATGGCCACATCGCAGTTGTGTCTAAGGTCCTTAGTAAATTTTGAAATCGTTTTTCCATGTCTTCATGAGTCACCTCCTCTTTGGTACTGTCATTTTAAAAGTCCGAAATGATGACCAGAAGGTGGACAAAACTGTCGAACATTTCATAAGCCATATCCTTGTCCAAAATACTCGTTTGACTACTTGACGGAAAGCCTGAACCTTGCGTCCACTAGAAAGACAGTGCCTTCGCATAACAGTCCCAGAGACCTGTGTCAATCGTGTCCCCAAATGTGCCATTCTGAGTGCGTGACAGAATCTTTTGAAAACCTCTCGGTTTTTATGGAGTGTTCCTACATTTAAATCCGACTTAGACCAGTTTTGAGTCAGAGGTCTCCAGCGGTAGCAGTTGTCTGATGTTTGTCTCCCAAACTTTGTGCAAAAACCTGACATGGTTTCGGTTCGATAAATACCGTCTGACGCCAGTGAACCGACGGGGCAAGAACCTTCCATGGCACAGTGTCCGACCTCCGCAATGATCATGCCCTGGGAGTTCATGAACCGCCACTTGAAAATCTCTAGAAAACTTCTCTCACAATAAGCCTGCTTTGCCTTACAATGGTGACAGAAACCGATCAACAAGTCCCATTGAGATGTATCGGTTATGAATGGGAAAGAGAAAAAATTTTGAAGAAATCCTAACCTGGGCACTTGCAAACTTGACCTGGAAGAACTGATGGCACGGATGATGGGATTTCATGGCACAGGGTAGCAGTTCAAGGAACAAATCACAGACAGGACATGCAAAGACACATGAAGAGTGCCCCAGAAGCTCTCAGTCGAACGCTATACTTCTCAACGGAACAGGGCAAAAACCAGGAAATTGTCAAGAATTGATGCGACTTAATGGGAGATGCTATCAACTCTGCTTTCATCCCACATCCGACAGCCAAACACCTGAATGAGAGGATGATCGCTCCATTATTCAACCACAGGAACTCACTGAAGGACTTTACACGTTCATTCGGTTAGCCAGGGAATCTCATGCCAGTCCCATAGGCACTCCAGTAAAACTTTATACACTGGACCTGGACCTAATTTACAGTGCTTTGAAATCGACGTGGCTTGGGGACACTAATTTGTCAATGGCAGTAGCTCTCCATATTTGGTCTGGGCTTTAGCTCTCTCTGGAACGATAGAGCAGTGGCCTGGAATATGTGCCATTGCAGTGGTGGATAAATCGCACCCTTCGTGGGATCTTCATGCAACGCATCAAAGGATCTTCATGCACGCATACAAAAGTCAGTCGAATCAATGACATTAGCTGCAATTATTGATGCTTTTATCCATTTTTCCAAGCTTTCAAGGTCAGTTGTGTCCGGTGCAATGCTTTCAAGGACAAGCTTCATTCACGTAACCCCGATATGACTGAAGACTATGAATATGTCAGATCATGGTACGCTGGAAATGTGAAGCCACTGGAGGAGGATGAAACATTGGAGAGTTTTGCAGAATTCCTTTCAGCATACCTCGTTCAAGTGGAAAGCCTTCTTCATTTCGTCAGCTCTTGCCGCTCAGGGGACTGGCAGAGTTATCTTGCTTCCTTGGAGAACCTGATCAAGTATTTCTTCGCACGGGATCTTCTAAATTACGCTCGACTGATGCCTGTCCATCTTGCACAAATGAATGCGCTGGAAGATAATGAGCCTGAAACATGGAATGCATTGATGTCCGTGACTTTGTTGTTGCAAAATCAGAGATAACCTTCACGAATCTCGCCACAGATCAGGCACTCGAACAGGAAATCAAGAAACTAAAGGACACGGTGGTATGGTAGGACTCAGCAGAGATGAAGCTGCTCTCAATCGACTCGTCACCACTACACCTTGCCTTGCCCGTATCGTTGACGAGTATCTTGAGAGCTTCCCAAAAGTTTTCCAGGTCATCCGAACGCACAGAGCATTACCAGCTGTCTGGACAGATTGCACTGAGGTCGAGAGAATGCCATAAAGATCCGTCAATCAATAGAGTTGCACTGCACAGACAACCCCTTCAGAGTGAAGACACCATTGAAAAGTTTAGTTTCATCAGCTCTTGTGCCAGAGGTAGCAAAGCATGATATTCTGCATTATGCAGAAAAGGGTCAGAAGCGATTCGAGGAGTTCGTTTGTGAACGTCTGACTACCACATCAAATTTCTCGGTTAGGGACAAGATGAAGAAGCTCAAGTTGAAGGCATTCTCAAGTTGGATGGATAAATCAAAAGTACGCATTGGAGATAAAGTCATCAAATTGCGTGAGGATCGTAATTTACTGGGCAGATTTCTCATTGTTCAGGGAAGCCGACCAGGTCTAGTGCCAAAATTCGAGGAAATAATTGGCAAGTACGAGATGTCAACAGTGCCCCGCTCTCTGTGTGCTGTTGATAGATCTTTGTACATCCCAACTGACAAGGCCAGTCTGATGCATGCAGTTGAAGATGCCACGGTTGAATCCCTTGATGTTCCTCCAGTACCAGACATAGGGCAGGAAGATCCTCCAGTTAAAGTTCTCATCATTGATGCAATGGGTGTACTTCAGAGTATGACAAAGACGCCAAATATGCTGAAGATTTCACACCTTCAGGATGCATTCAACAAACGCATAGAGACATGATGACAAGCTATGATGAGGGGGCGTGTTGTTTTTGATCGATACTTGGATCTGTCGTTGAAAAACAAGACCCGGCAGAAGCGATCAACCACATCCATTGAGTACGAAGTTCATCCCGAATGAAGCTCACCATGTCCATTAAGGAGTAACTTTCAGCATCAAAACAAAGCGGAAGCTCACATGCTTGTTTGGCCAAGGACTGCTTGACTATTTCGCAAGCAAAGATTCATTCGTGCTCGTTGTCGTGTACGATGATCATATCAAGGGACTAGGTTTTGAGTATGTTCATACACATGAAGAGGCTGACACATTGATTCCAAACCAAGTACTTGCCTCTACAGCCTGTGGTGCTGCCAGAAAGATCTGCGTATGGTCGCCCGACACTGACGTACTCCTGCTCCTTCTTGATCTTATCGCCTCCAGACAGATAGCATCTACTATATCCTTGAAGTTTCATACAGGCAAAGGAAAGAAGAAACGGGAAATAGACATCTTTGAAAGAGTGCAGGTTATTGGCCGTCGCAAATGTCAAGGACTTCTTGGGCTCCACAACTTCTCAGGTGCTGATTGGGAGGCAGATTCATAGGAATTTCAAGAAATCATGGGTAGATGCATGCCTAAAGCTTGATGATGATGACCCTGCCATTGACTGCTTCAAGCTTAGGGTGCATTTCTATTCCTGCCGAGTTGGTCAATGACGAGCTTCCCACGCAGGTGAAAGCGTTGGAGACTTTTGTGTGTCATGTCTACAGTTCAAAAGGTCCAGCAACCCTACCATCACTCAGGTGGGAGCTGTTTCGGTCAAAGAACTTGGAAAAGGAAATGCTTCCACCAACTCGTGCTGCATTGCTTCCCCATATCATGCGTGCAAACTACATGACAATGCGGGACAAGTCATACCCTGAAAATTGTCCAACCCTTCCTGCAATTGGAAAAAATGGATGGAAATTGGAGAAAGGCGTGTATGTTCCACTGACATGTCTTGCCCTGCCTGCCCCACAAGCTGTAATTGAACTCGTCAAATGTGGCTGCAAAGTAGGATGCAAGGGAAATAGGTGTAGCTGCTGGAAGAATGGCCTGCCCTGTACTCCTCTCTGTAAATGCTATGGCAGTGATTGCGCAAACGCTATTCGGGAGGACATTTCAAATATGGACATTGATGAATAACTGATTGATTTTACGTCCGATTTTGACAATATCGCAAACTCGGACGTATCGCTAAATACTAACGCGCTTTGGGTGGATGGTTGGGCGCAGGGGTGGTAACTCCGCCAGTGGAACTCCACTGTCTGTCTTAAGCCAGAATAAAGGAGGAAAGACAACCCTGTTAACATTATTTAAGTATGCCTAGCATAAAACGTGGCATGGAAAAGTAGCTTAGACGGCTTTCGTAATAGAAGCGGGTGAGGAAACAACGAAAAATAGAGGTTTCGGTTATACCAAATCTGGACGTGATAGAGAAATTTAGATATCAGACCTGACATCAGCATCAGCAATTTAGTAGGAATCAGTAGTTCACGTGTCTGTAACAAAGAAAATGTTGAAATTTGTTGCTTAGTGTTACCAGAGACCAATCCTGGTGGTGCCAAAGGAGGAATGACCCCCCAGAAAGGGGTGAGGGGTCTGAAAATTGGGACCCCATCTTTTTCTGTTAATCTGATACCTATAGAAGCCAGAACTGCAAAAAAATCAATTTTAGCACAAAAATCCTACGGGAATACATGGCATACCACACTAACACCAGGCTTACCTCCACGCCAAGCCTCAACACCCTGAGGCGGCCACCACACTACACCAACCTCACTACCACATCAGGCGTATCTCCACGCCAGCCTCAACAGCCTGAGGCGGCCACCACACTACACCAGCCTCACTACCACACCAGGCTTACCTCCACGCCAGCCTCAACACCCTGAGGCGGCCACCACACTACACCTGTCTCACTACCACACCAGGCTTACCTCCACGCCATCCTCAACACCCTGAGGCGGCCACCACACTACACCAGCCTCACCACCACACCAGGCTTACCTCCACGCCATCCTCAACACCCTGAGGCGGCCACCACACTACACCAGCCTCACCACCACACGAGGCTTACCTCCACGCCATCCTCAACACCCTGAGGCGGCCACCACACTACACCAGCCTCACTACCACAACAGGCTTACCTCCACGCCAGCCTCAATACCCTGAGACGGCCACCACACTATACACAGCACGCCCTGCCGCCCATCCTGGCAGCCATGCAACACCACACAGGCCACTTCGTCTCTCCCTCCCCGCCGGCCCCGCCGGCACCACACCAAGGATCCCTCGTGTCTCTCTACCACGCGGCCACACAGCCCCGCCAATTCTGCCGCTCCCTTTCCTCTCCCTTTCACCGCGAAGTTTAAACCAAAATTTGTTCTTACACTCAGCCCCCCAAAAGGTGTGCATGCCACTATGCACACATTCACCACAACCAATAAACTCCGTAACACAAAATTATCAAATACAATACCCTATGTACATTCCACAACGAAAACTCTACACCCCCGGCCATCACAATCAGGCCTCACAACTCCTTCTACTTAGGCTACACCTAATACTGGACCCAAGCAGGAGTTGTTATCATTTTTCAACCCAAGAGGTGTGACGAACTACGCTCTGCTATCAACTGTAATGAGGGGGAATCTTCCTTATGAAGATTCGAGATAGAGTACCCTCTCCTCACCCGGGCTAACCAGCGGGCAGGGCTCGCCCTTCTGCTGCGACTCACCCAGAAAACCCCCACCCGTCACACTCTCCCGGTTAAACCCACCCTTTACACAGCTCCGGCCAGGGCACAAGGAAACACCAAATTCCTTTTTGCCTTACTTTACTAACACAAACCAAAAATGACGTTTCTCTCCAAAAACCACAGTACCACAATAATCCATACACTCTCAATAACCCTATAACCACTCCTCTCGGCTTACACTACTCCACAACACCCCTGCACCTTAGGTACTTCACTGACCTAAGGGCTTACACAACACCACAACACCCCTGCACACACTACACCACACTGCACATTAAGCCGAAGACCCAATGGCTGACACAACACCATTACACACCCCTGCACCCACTACACCACACTGCACATTAGGCCGAAGACCCAATGGCTTACACAACACCATTACACATCCCTGCACCCACTACACCACACTGCACATTAGGCCGAAGACCCAATGGCTTACACAACACCATTACACACCCCTGCACCCACTACACCACACTGCACATTAGGCCGAAGACCCAATGGCTTACACAACACCAGGCTCACTTCTACGCCAGCCTCAACACCCTGAGGCGGCCACCACACTATTACCCAGCCTCACTACTACCACACCAGGCTTACCTCCACGCCAGCCTCAACCCCTGAAGCGGCCACCACACTACACCAGCCTCACTACCACACCAGGCTTACCTCCACGCCAGCCTCAACACCCTGAGGCGGCCACCACACAACACCAGCCGGCACCACACCAAGGCTCCCTCGTGTCTCTCTACCACGCGGTCACCCCCCCGCCATTTTGCCGCTCCCTTTCCCTCCCTTTCACCGCGAAATTTAAACCAAATTTGCACCTCTTACATATAGTATATATAGTTTATATGCAATATAATATATATATATATATTTATATATATGTATATTTTATATATATATATATATATATATATATAGAGAGAGAGGAGAGAGAAAAGAGAGAGAGAGGAGAGAGAGAGAGAGAGAGAGAGAGAGAGAGAGAGAGAGAGAAGAGAGAGAGAGAGAGAGAGAGAGAGAGAGAGAGAGAGAGAGGAGAAGGGGAGAGAGAGAGAGAGAGAGAGAGAGAGAGGAGAGAGAGAGAGAGAGAGAGAGAAAGAGAAAAGAAGAGAGAGAGAGAGAGAGAGAGAGAGAGAGAGAGAGAGAGAGAGAGAGAGAGAGAGAGAGAGAGAGAGGGGAGAGTAATGTGTATAAATTAAAGGTTTTACATCTTGTCAACGGCAGGTAGGAAATTATACAAGAATTCGAATATGTTGGTATTTCTAGATTTTTTTTTTACAGTTAATTTTCCCCTTTGAGCAAATCCTTATAGTAATCATCCAGCCATTTCATCATTCCTGTTTTAATGCAATCAATTATAGCCATTAACGAGTATATCACAATATGTCGTCACTTTTTGCATCCAGTCAGCCGTTTTTAAAAAATCCGCAATCAAAATCTGCAAATTCCCCGAGCTTCCAAAACGCCCCCCACGACAAGCGACATGCGCCACGGCTCGGTGATGTCACAAAAGGGAGCGCGCTGATCAGAAGCAAGTTAATTAACACAAGAGATAAATTATAGTACTTGAATTTTTGGGTGTTTCTGATTTTTTTTTTTTTTGCGATAAAGCCACGTGCATGCTCCTTTATTGGGTGCAGCAAGACAGTTTGTGCCTTCTCTCTCTCTCTCTCTCCTCTTTTCTTCTCCTCTCTCCTCTCTCTCTCTCCTCTCTCCTCTCTCTCTCTCTCCTCTCTTCCTTCTCTCTCTCTCTCCCTTTTTTTTTTTTTTTTTTTTTTCTTTATTTATACGAGTTACAAAAAATATCATTACCCGGTAAGGGTTCTATTTCATTACATAAATAATTGTAACATTTACAGGCTAAAGGACATATTAGCGTTTCCCTATCTAAAAGCCTAAATCTGTTTATTGTGTCTTCCTTGCCTTCACCTCGGCAGCCACGCGTTTCACAAGTTTCCTTGAAATCTTTCACAGTTGTACCGCTATGCGTGGCTGCGAGGCAAGGAAGCATTCCACCACCACGTGGACCAGACGAACTGACGCTGGTTGGTGCCAAGTACGCAGCGGGGCGTAGTTCTGCGGGGGCTAGTGCAAAAGGCCTTGTGTAACCCTTGGGCCCACCGTAAGGGCAGCCGGAGTGTGTGCAGGTAGGCACCCGCTGCTGAGCACCTTGTACATCACGGTGGGCCCCTACGTTTGGCGGGGCTGAAGGCTGTGAAATCTGGTTCCTGCCCGGCCCGCTGTCCCGATGAGCCTCACCGCGCGGAAACCCCCGTACCTTGTCAAGGAGGCCAGGTGCTTGTTGGCCGCGCCCGCACCTCACCGAGGCATGCGTACTCCATGAGAGCCGGACCCTGCCGCCTTGGTAGGGACTTCCCCAAACTTGCTGCA
>JACEEZ010025652.1:312376-332928 GCA_016584305.1 Chionoecetes opilio | reverse complement strand
ACCCGGGCCAAAACCTGGAAAGGGGTGGTTCAACCGGGCCCATTTTGAAAGAAAAATTTGGGCTGGGGAAACCCCCCCAAAAAAGGGGGCCCCCCCTTTTAAAATTTGGGGGGGGATTTTTGCGTTTGCACACAAGCGATTTGCCCGGGCCCCCCTTATCCCAGCATCGACGGGCCTCCCTATCTGACACTGGTTTACGGGTCCAGTGGCAGTTTGCTGCCCCGCGTGAATGAGTTTGCGTAAAAAGGGCAGAGCTCGGGGGTCCAGGCGGTGAAGATCTCCCGGAGTCCCGGAGTATATCCTGGTCAACAGTCCATGACCAGCAGGTCCCACCGCTGGTCCGGCTGTGAAGCGGGGCGTTCCCCCCGTCCGAGCGCGGATATCAAGTGTGGAAAGGTTTCCCACCCAGATGGCTCACCAAAGCCCACGCTCGGTACATGTGGCCAGAAAACAGGGACTGAGGGCAAAAAATGAACCCCTGGAAAATCCTAGCAATACTCCCTGAGGTGACTTCAAACCTACTACGACATAAGGTTCACCACAGACTAGAGGAGGGCCCCAAGCCCACCTCACGCAGTCAGATGATGAGGTCTCGCCAAGAAGGTCAAACAGCGGGTTCTTTACGTGCGGGGGGAGAGGGTTTCGCACACTCAGAAGTGTCCTCCTCCTTTTGAGGCGAATCAGAGTGGGGACGCCCGCGGGGTTGCCGTGCCCAGAATTTTGAAGCTGAGGCTGGCGAGGATTTAGGGGGACACCTTTTAAGACCTCGCTCAACCCAAAGCTGAACTTGCAGCCACCAGCTTGCTGACAGAATGGCACCTGGCCGGTGCACGAGCCGGCATTCCCCCTGTTACTGCCCGGGGATCAGATCCAGGAGATCCTGGTCAAGCCGTACGAGGTTCCGGAGCTCTATCCCAAATCAGAGCACCGAAAGAGTCGTGAAGCAGGGGACAGAGGTGCGCAGCAGTGGGGGGGCAGCAGGCCAGGCGGGTTTTATCCGGCTCGGGGCCCCCCACCGGGAGACCCGCCCGCCAGGTCTAAAAAGGACATGAGGACAGTTTTAGGCCAATGTAGAGGCTGGACACTGGATGTAGTGCCTGATGAACCAAAAATGACAAAAGAGCTTACGACGCTAGTCTTTGGAACCATATTGGGATGATCAATACACGGGCCAACCCCACCTGCGTACCATTTTAAACTTTTTCGATAAAGGGGGATATAAAAGTGCGTTTTGCTAGTAAGAATTTCTCAAAGCAAAAAAAGGGATTAGTTTAAAAAGTCTTAAATTTCCCTTTTCATAGGAAATTTACGCAAAAGTTTAAAAAAGAATTTTTGTTTTACGGGTACCCTAATCAGACCTACATGTAAAAGTCCGCACTACAGAAAAAGGTTAAAACCATGAATGTATAGGTACTGAAGGTCCTCAGATAATTACTTATAGCAGGACATATGGCAGCAAATATTGCAGCTTGTAGAAAACAGAAAGTAAGAACTTCCAATTTTTTAACATGTTTTCAACAAGAAAAGAACTTTTCACAAAAGCTGCATGGCGAGGGCCCTTTTTATTCTCATAAAATGGCTGAAAATATTCTTAACTAATATATTCTTGGGTTTTCCAGTTTTCTTAACTTTCATTGTATAACAAAGCAATTAAAAAGTTGATGTATTATGAACGCCAAGAGGGCATCTTCCGGGGGCCTGTGGGAGGCATGGATCCCCCCGGAGCTTCCCAGGGGGGTTCCAAGCCATCAAAAGGTAATGCTAATAGTCAAGAAACTTTTGTAATGTTAGGGATAGGTATTTATTTTTCTACTGAGGGGGTTAATAACTTTGAGTCACCCTTCTTTTATTGTCAATGTGAGGTAACTTGCACCGTTCGTTGTCTCCTCAGGTACTGACAAAAAGACATTGTGTACATGACGGAAGCTTAAACTTGGAAATTCGTGCTTCTCAAAATGGGCGAAAAAAATTTCACATCTCAAGTGACACCTTTTTCCCGCAGTCTTATGGCATCGCGTGCTTCCCAGGAGCTCCTTTTAAGGACAATTTCAGCGTCATGTGAGTGACATCTTTTCTCTACTGTTATTTAAAATTGATATATATAAAATTTCCCTTATTCGTTTTAAATGTATCGTTTTTTAAACTCATCTTTGCAGACAAGGTATTTACAGTCTTTAATTCTTAAATCAATTTCATATTTATCCATCTATAATAATATAAGCAAAAGTGTGTGTGTCTGTGTGTGTGTGTGTCCGCGATAGGTGCCGCCCCCAGTGCCCCCATCCCACCCTTTATGGCACATTTTTGGAACCGGGGGTCGACCAGGGGCCCCTTTTTAAAACCCACTTAGGAGATATCCGATCACTTTATATTATATATATTTTTTAGTAGCCTATTAGCGAGAATTGTGAAAAAAAAGTTGGTTGCGAGAATTGAGGAAACCTTTATGGGAGGGTGATGGGTAATGGGTGAGTGAATGGGTGGGGTGATGGGTAATGAGTGTGGGGTGATGGGTGAGTGAATGGGTGGGGGTGATGGGTGGGGAAAAAGGTGGGGGGGGATGGGTAATGGGTGAGTGAATGGGTGTGTGGTGATGGGTAATGGGTGAGTGAATGGGTGGGGGGTGATGGGTAATGGGGGGAGTGAATGGGTGGGGGGGTGATGGGTAATGGGTGAGTGAATGGGTGGGGGGGGATGGGTAATGGGGGAGTGAATGGGGTTGGGGTGAGTGAATGGGTTTGGGGTTAATACATACATTTCTAACATTCAGATTTCAGGGAAAGTTAGAAGGGGCTATCTGAAGAGTCTGTGTTTGGTGGGCCTCTGGCCCACCAATAGCCCTCCGCAGGAGCTACCCAAAAAGTCCGTCCGGAGGTCGGCTTTGCGGCTAGTGTTGAATAAACCAGTGTTTAGATAGTAGAAATTATAAAGTAGACGCTCATGGCCTCATGCCTTCAGAACCTTGTAACAGTTGCAGCTGTTTGTGGCGTAAGATTTTAACTGTCTGGCTAAAAGAAAAATCACAACCCTATTCAGGACTATAACAACTTTCCAACCTCTCCCGTTGTCTCTTCACCCCCAGGCTGGGCAGGATGATGGAGGGCGGCCTGGTGGCCCAGTGGATCCAGGAAGAGGTTTACAAGCTGAAAAGCAAAGCAAGGAAGCTGGAGGATGAGGGCCAGTCTGGGGGGAGCCATCAAGATTCGTTCCCTCGCCCTGGACCCTCTGCAGGTAGCTATAGATAACCACCACCACCACACCAATGCCAACATACACCTGCCAGATCCTCAAACTACTTTCGTGTAAATTTTCAAGGTAGCAAAGTGCCAAACCATTAAAGTTAAAGTAGCATTGCTGATAGTAAAAAAAATTCACACCATTAATGCTGCTCGTACTTTCTCCTGGCGGTGTAGGGCGCCTTTATCATCCTGACGGGGGGGTTCCTGGCCGCCACGCTGTCCTTCGCGGCGGAGGTCGTGAGGCACCGAGCAGCGACAGGCTCGTGGCAAACCTGCAATTCAGGGCATTTATTATCCTAAAGTTTGATTCCTCAAGAAATGCGCAACGTGAGAAAGAAGTGAGTTATTCTAAGGTTTTGGGAAATGCTCATTACCAATCTCGTCTACTTTGAGGCTTTCTTATATTATTGACTAACCACTATATAATCAAGCTAACTTGTTTATTTGACAGAAAACCTTATTAAATGGGTCATCATAAAAGAAATGTCGGAAACTTTCACTGATATCAAGTCCTGCAAAAATATATCTTGAGCAGGTGTTTCAAACACATCATATATATATAAAGTTAAATTCACTACACACTGACCATTACCTGTTTCTATACCCACAGTTTTATTTGCCGCAATAGTAAAATTGAAGCTCAAGTTAAAAATGTGTTCGGGCTGTAGGCTATATTACTACCTACTGAAATATATTTCTCCTGAAACGCGGATGATTTTAAATACCTACATGATTTTGTTTTCCATGCCTGTCCTCACGTGAACACACACACACGAGAGAGAGAGAGAGAGAGAGAGAAAAGAGAGAGAGAGAGAGAGAGAAGAGAGAGAGAGAGAGAGAGAGATAAAACGTCCAGGACCACATGATGGAACATTGGGGTCAAAAGTTAAGGAGCAGGATGGATTGTAGGGAACCCTTGAAACTTTATGGTCGCAAAAAGCAGGATTTTTTTTTCTCTCTTTACTGTGTAGGTTAATCATAATCTTTCTTCCGTTATCTATCTGCCTGACAGCCAACGGTATACAGCCATTAAGGCATTCACGGAGGGCGCCCAACTTGAGGTAGGGGTTCAACTCAGTAATTTAGTCATTTATGGGGTGGAAGGGAAAAGTAACGAACGAGGGAATGGGGAGAAAGAGAGGAAAGGAAGGAAGAAAAAAGGATAAGGGAAAATTTACGGAGATTTTTTAGCTGTTAGTTTAAGAACAGTTTATATGGAAATGAGTTGTTAGTTTTATTCCAGCGACAAATTACCACGGTGCCTTATTCTTAGTCTTCACATCAACTGTTGAAGTCCATCAAAGGGTATAGACAAAGCAATCCAGTCCTTTAACAACCCACAAACTACGTAGCAAAAAAAAAAAAAATAATAATATCCTACCCATAATCCTCGCGACACTTAAGGAGTTCGAAGCACTAACGAACCCTATCAATAGAAGTTTTTGAAAAATATACTACAAAACTATACCAACACTTACTAACTCACATTTACTAACATTTAAGATTTAGATAACGTTACATGTCAAAAATGATTCGTCAAAAGTCAACAGGTAAGGGCATGGGAAGGAAATACGGGAAAGGATTAATGTTTCCAAGCAGTGTTGATTTCCTTGAGTAATCTGATATGAACGATAGTCGAGAGCGAGCCGGCGAGAGGGCAGGACGTGTGTGCAGGCAGCTGGGAAGAGGAAGGGGATAATTTTTGGCCAAGCAACGCTCTATTCTGTTGCTTTTCTTCATATTTCTGCAGCGCAAGTCAAGTAGAGAGAGAAAGGGAGGGAGTGGAAGAGAGTGAGAAGAAAGAGTGGGCAGTGGCGGATCTAGGGGGTGGCCGTGGAGTCAGAGTTCTAATGAAAATTCAACCATTTCTTTTTAATAAACATACCCTGGCCACTCCACCCTAGATGTGTATCTAACCTTTGGGCCCCCATAGTCAAAGATTTCTTGGCAGCGCTACACCTGTGGAGGGAGGGGGGGAGGGAGGGAGAGCGTATACGTGTGATTTGAGGTTGTTTAGTCCTCCCTTCAAAGGCTGTTGCCTCGTTATCTCTCGACCTTATATAACATCAGATCAGTTTTAGTCAGTGGCGTAGCTACGGGGGGGCACGTGCCACCTCATGAGAATCAAGAGCCCCCGGGTGCCCCCCCCCCACACTGGCCATGGCTGCCGTACCTGTTTGAACCTGTGAGTCAGGAACGTTGAATGTTTGTGAGAAGGAATACTAATGAGCATGGGAGTATTTGGCTGTGTGGAAAAGGGATATAAATAGGAGAGTGGAAGAGAAAAGGAAGGAAGAATTGTGAGGGGAATGACTGATAAATCAACTCTGGAATGGTATAGGACAGTGTTTCTTAACCTTTTTACCACCACGCCCCTTTAGTAGTTAGTCCCTGCCTCCATGCCCCTCTTCACTTCTTCAACCAAGATATTTCAAAGAATCCTGAATCAAAGAAACTGAAAAATGCGTGTTTTTAGCACTTAATGGCACAAAATTTTATTTTTTAACACCTTGCATGGGCCCATGAGTATGCGGTGGCAGTCTCAAATCAGTTTGATGTGCTCGATGCCCTCGAGGACCCTGTAGAACTGTGAGATACCTTCAAACGGAAACTCTACAGGCTTTCCAAGGAGTGTACTGGGGGGCGCCCGAGGTCAAGGCGTAGTTTTGTCTCGACGGAGACGCGGAGAAAATCGAGGAGAGTCGCGCTCCAGGCTGGTTGGGAACCAGGACTAGCACAGGGCCTGTCAGCCGGACTAGAACCCTCCTGGGGAAGACAAGGAGAGGTATGTCAGGAGTCTCGCTGGGGGATTCGAGGGTCATTTGAACGCTAATGAGCTCCGACCCGCTACTGAGCCCTGAAGAAGCTCCGTTCCAATTCTCCATCTCGGGCGAGGGGCTATTCGAACAGCAGAATGGGCGCCTCGTGTCGGACATGGATGGGCAATGGCTCGTTGGGCTGAGTACTTTGGGCAGTTGTTCCCCGGTGGACCACCAACTGAGCAGCTTCACACCACTGGGTTACAGGCAGTGGATGCCGACCTCCCATTGACGAACCGCACCCTCTCTTGACGAAGTCAGAGAGGCTGTAGCAAAGTTGAGGGGGTCGAAAGGCAGCTGTGTTTGTAATATAAGAGCGGAGCTCCTCAAAGCTGGGGATGAACCATGATCTGCGGGTTGCATGCTGCCCTGACTGCCGTGTGGCAATTAGGTACCATTCCTCCTGACTGGAAAATAAACTGGTTCTGAGGATGAGGACTGAGAGTGCTGGGGAATTTGGACTGAGAGTGCTGTGAAGTGTGAGGGACGTGTATCCAGCTTCTTTCCTGTGAATACAGGAGTGGGGCAAGGGTGCGTCCTTGCCCCATCACTTTTCAACACTTGTGTGGAAATTTGTATCACAAAACATATATTTAATGTGAGTCTTACCTAATCAAAACCCATTGTTCTATCTCATCCCGACACAATACCCTAGCTAATCAACGAACTAGGATACTTATCGGGGGATAGTGGGGTTTGAATTAACGTAGGCTTGTATAAATACTGCCTGTCCTTGTGATCCGAAGTGGTCAGCGCGTGATCAGATCGCCCGTGAAGACTGAAGCGGGAGGTGGAGGCGATGTACGGGGCGTAAAGTGGGCTTTCACACCACTAACTGACGCGGCGGATTGTTATCTGTGTTGATTCAAAAACCGTCCTATTGTTTTATCACTTATATGTAAAAAATTTTAACGTATGTACAAAATCTCTTCATTAATCAGAGAAGAGATGTTAACTCGATGGGGTCTGGAATAGTACTCCCCTGGTGAGCGGGGGCGAGCCCGGCTACCAATCCTTAGCCACGTATATTATTCCCTGTGGCCTAGAATCTAATGGGCGGCAGCCATGCCATTGACCACGCTTCAAACCAAGGTGTTTAATTATTTATGGTGCAAATGCTTAAAAATAATGGGGATGTTCAATTATCCATCCCAGTATTTATCATTTACTTAAATTACCTTAATTATTACCCATTACCATTAAAAATTAATATATATACATCCCTATACACATCCCCCTATGACGAGGGACAATATCTCCCTCACTAGGGGGGGGGGAAATAAACCACCATTTTACCAATTATGAGAGGGTGTTTGGTGGAAAATTTCCACACGGGGGGCCGGCGAAAACTGAAGTTCCGCTTCAGGTGACATCACCCCAGGCCACATGCGCCGGAAACATTTGATTAGTGGTTTCGGCACTTTGGTCTTTAGCTATTTTAAAATTAACAGTCTTGATAGAGGCACCATGAATATGCTGACATATACTTGATCGGGGGGAGAGTTATCTCCTGATGTTATAGTATCCCCAGTATAGTCATCACCATTGACCTCAAATAGTTTTAGGGCTCATTATCAGCTCAGGGGGACCTAGATAGGAGACTAGTTACACTCAGATCTATTATATTTATTGAGAGATTTGAGGTAATATTTAAACTGCCGGTCTACCATGATTTATCCAAAATTGACACCTGATATCGGCTAATATTGTAGCCATTCCGCCATGTAATGAGTTCCTATGATATTCTTCCACCAACAATTTAGTAAGATGATGGCGTTTGGGAATTAGTATGGGATGGCAGGTGGTATTTGGAAGATCAGCTTTCAAATTTCGACCTCGACAATTAATTATGCCCTCATGATCAAGGTACAGACCTAATAATTTGGTCCATTTGTTCCTATGGGGGCTGACTGAGGCCAATAGCTGATATTCCTTAGGAAATACCTGCTTCTGTATTGTTCTGATCCAAAACTTCAAAGGATCGAGCATCTTTTTTAATGGATTTGAAGACTAAATTAGTAGTCTTAATTAGTTTGCTCAGTAAGGAAAACCTTTCTATGTCTATCACAGGATCTGGGATCAATTCAGGTTCCCTTATTATATCTACAGATATGTCTGGCTGAGTGGAAACCTGTGAGTGGAAACCTGTATAGGATTATTATTACACTCTTTCAGCCAGGTAGGGCCTTTAAACCATAATCCTGTATTTAATTTGAGGGTAGAATTTCCTCGTGACGCATTATTATTAGGATTTCATTAGTGGCGATATATTGATTAATAATTAGGGAACGGGAATACCACTTTCCTCAAATACCTCACTTATTGGTGTGGGCAAGAAAGTGGTTCCAATTTTTGTAATTAATAGGGGTTGTGCATGACTAGGAATACTCTCCTCTTCTTCGGCATGGTGATATCTGGGATGGGTCCCATTATTACCTTACCACTAGCACTATGAACAAGAGACGTTATATTTTTTGATGACCTTCCTTAGGTAACGCCCGAAATAATCAGTGCCTATTATTAATTGGAAGGGACCATCAACGTCTTTGAAGGTATTACTAACTAGTTTTAACACCATTATCCCTCAGCATTTCAGCTGTGTCCTTTAGTCCATTAACAGTTAAACTAATCCCAAATATTATTTACTACAGCAGCTACCCTACATTTATATTTTCCTAATTGGACTAGGGGTTGAACTATGTCAAGGTTTGAGCTCATTATTGGCGAGAAAACTGATATGGAAAATTCACTTTATAATTATGGGTAGTTGTAATAATTCAACTATCTCCCTGCTTATGAAGGATCTTTGTGCCCCACTGTCAAACATTGTCTTTACTATGACTGAATTACCATTATGGCACCACCTTCAATTTCCCCAGTAGGAACAGCTGCTGTTTCTACTCGTATTAGTGACTGCCATTTTAACTACTGTAGGGTCTGAGTTATTTTCACTGTTAGGACAAAGAGGATGTATGAACAGATTGTTTTCATTTCCTACAAGTCTTAAGCTTATAGGGCATGCATTTGAAGCATGTTTACCACGGAGACAGGTTAGGCAATTTCCAAGGCTCATTAACCTTTCAAACTCTCGTGTAACAATCTGAATAGATATTACATGTGGAGGGTGGATGTTCCCCTCACATAAGACACAATTTATTATTCGTACTTCACTAGAAGTCGCCCTGGAATTAGGGATTGTAAACTTTATTTGAGTAGGCTAAGTGGTTTTACTGGTAGGCTGAGAAGTTTGAATTTGTAATTACAGGCTGTTTGATTTGCGTAACAGGCGCAGGATAAATACCCACTAACGAGGGATCTTAACTCTAAGGGTGGCGATATAGCTGATTACCCTCAGGCGTAATAATCGTGATCTCCCTGTGGGGGGGTTCTTGCTTAATACCTTGCAAACTTTGTGTTGAAGAAACTTTAGATGTTGATGAAATATGAGCACACTCCAGTAATCCCTAATATTCAATTACTTTATCGAGATATCTTTGACATTCGTGTTCATGATTGATAACATATTGGTGAATAATTTCTTTATCCCCAGCTTGTCTTAATTTAACTTTATATTGGAAGTAAACCCCTCGTATTTTTCCCATTGATCATTTAACAATGGTTTGACCTGTCTTTAAAATTTAAAATAATCAATAGGAATTGCCTTAATTGCGTCCTCACATTTATTATATATCCTTTGAGCATTGCTAACTTAGCTGATAATGAATGCTTAGTAATTTCGCCATGATAGCTAATTAACTCAAATGAAATATTTAAAAGCAAGATTACGTCACTAAAAATCATAAA
This sequence comes from Chionoecetes opilio, assembly GCA_016584305.1. Classification (NCBI taxonomy): domain Eukaryota; kingdom Metazoa; phylum Arthropoda; class Malacostraca; order Decapoda; family Majidae; genus Chionoecetes; species Chionoecetes opilio. The sequence goes on along the minus strand of JACEEZ010025652.1, from coordinate 323,066 downwards.
TTTGTTGATAATTTAAATTTTTAACTAAGTGGTGGTAGTGCCTGCTCGGCCTAACAAGACGCGGAGCAAGGGGTATATAATTGCAACCACCACCTAACTACTAACTAACTAGTACTACGCAACCTCTGATGTTATTTACTACCTGGCGTATGGTAGTTAACCGGGTGAGTCGTTCCCGACGCCGCAAAACTCCTCGCCTCCAGCCTCATAACCAGCAAATTTTGGGAGGCTCATAATTATACCTCACAATTAACGACCACTTCGAGTCACATGAACATCAATATTTTCTCACTCGGGGCACCATTAAATTTGGTGATTTATATGACATACATATTCTGTCTCATAATCTGAACTCATCTTCTATCTCACCCGAAACAATACCCTAGCTAATTAAATAACTAGGATATTTATCGGTGGATAGTAGGGTTGAATTACGTAGGCTTGTATCAATACTGCCTGTCATTGTGATCCGAAGGTCAGCGCCCTGATCAGACCGCCCGTGAAAGGGCTGTAGCGGAGAGGTGGACGCGATGTACTGGGGGGTCAAAATGGGCTTTCACACCAGTAACTGACGCGGCGGGATTGTTTATCTGTTTTTGATTCTAAACACGTCCTATGTTTTATCACTTATATGTACAAATTAACGTACAAAATTAACGTATGTACAAAATCTTTTCATTAATCAGAGAAGAGATGTTAACTGATAGGGTCTGGGGAAAAGTTTCTACCCTGGTGAGCGGCGGCGAGCCCGGCTACCAATCCTTAGCCACGTATATTATTCCCTTTGGCCTAGAACACTGGGCGACACCAAAAATGGTTCTGAGTTCATTGTGTGTGGGTTGGGTTGGAAAGCATTTTCTCGCTGGCATTGCTTTTTCCCCTAGCACGTATAGTTTTTTTTAAATATCGGCATTTTAAATTTTAATAGCTATTATAATTATATACGTATATATAAAATTTTAAAAATTAATCGAAACAATCCCCTACGTTAATAAAATATTACTCGTAATTAAATTCTGGGGTGCCTGCGGCTTTATTAGGACCTAATGTACATATCTGGCAAAAAATATACTTAAGTTATGTTCCAAATATATCCGAAAATGTGCCACATCTTGGATATATCCTACAATAATAAATTTGACAAAAATTAATAAATTTACTTTATATTTTATATATAATTATATATATTTAAAAATATCAAAAAAATTTTTTTTATATATATATAATAATATAAAATAATTTGGGCCCCAACTTCGAGATTTTTTTTTGGGGAAAAGATGCGCTAGTTCGAAGAACAGTCAGATCTAGACTGTTCTTCAGAAGAACAGTCAAGATTTTCAAATTGGTATTGAATATACAATGATCAAAAATATACCCAACACACAAAAGTACCACCCTGCTGTACATCAAAGTGTTTCTGTTTTGCTCTTTCGTTTGTAGGGAGCAGCTACTTTCACGTTGTAGCTTCCAGCAATAGTCCCCTATCATGTTGGGACTGAATCGCCTTGGTATCGGGTTTCCATGGTGGCAATGTCCTGGTGGAAACGTTCCCCCTGTTTCATCACTGACCGCGCCAAGATTCGTTGGAGAAATCAAGATGTAAGGGAAAAAGTGGATTTTGAGTGACATCCGAGCCCCAACGCATGGTAACTCTTCAACATGTCATTTACAAGTTCCTCATATTCGATGCTCGAACATTACCTAGGTAGTTTCTTATAACACCCAAAAAAGCTTTTTCCAAGCAGCTTTTTCCAGGGCAGTTAGGCTCTTTACAAAGTCTCATATTGAGTATTTGACGAATTTGGGCCATTGAAAACATCTGCCTTTACTTTGGCTTCAGATATAGTGCGTTCAAATTTTTGCTAACAAATACTGAAAGCCAGCACCATTTTGATCCATGGCCTTCACAAAAATTTTCATTAACCCAAGTTTCAGATGCAATGGAGGTAAGTTACACCTTTTCACTGTCAACAAGGGGTTTTTGTACATACAGTTGAACCGGGCGGGTGAGTCGTTCGGTCGTGCTGCCATTCCTTTTTGTTTGTAATGTTTGCTGTCCGCTCTAGAGTCCCAAAACACAAGAAAACACATGTGCTTAGTGTAACCTAACTGGAGCCCTAGAAGCAAGGAGATTACCTTCAGGTCCCACACAGATTCCACTGATGTTCTTCTATTTAACGCAGATAACAAGTCTTCATAGTTTCATAGTTTCACTCATTTCATGGCCATGCGCAATTGGAACACTGGGAAAGCTTATTTCCTTTATGCAGAAGAAGGGCCTTAGCGTGTTTTTTTTTCCTGAATCTTTGAACAGCCGCCACTCACTCTTATCATAAGTTGTGAGACTCACAAAGTTGTTTCCATGAGTGGTCAACATCAAAGCAGTAACAGGGGCTTGTGTTCCATCTTGAAGAAGCTTGAAAGTTCTTTATGTCTACGACGAAAACTTTTGGTGATGAGAACTCCTTCTTGTAGCAAATTCCTTTCCCTTGGACGAGATCCAAGGACTTCACTTTTCTCCTTGGGTAGATCTAGGTCCCTAGCAAGGTCATGTAGCATTTCCTGACGGATAATTTGGGCTCTCTGGTGTCTGCCATTTCTTGAAAGTCTGTTTTCCATGGGATTATCCTCCTCGTTCGAATCTGATTCCTTATAGCACTTGCAATTTGGGAAAATTTGGAACGGGAGATCAGGAACCAAAGTGGCACAGGCCTGATGGCAGAAGGTACGTCAGGATACCTGATTTTAGCTCGCGTTTTTACCCGAATATCCTTTGATGTTAGTGAGGCCAGAAGTAGCAGTCAGTACTGTGATCCTTTTTTTCACCGCCAAACCATTGGGATGCCGAATGCCATGCCTTGATTTGGGCCCTTTGCCACGCATCCATTCATTCAAGTGTTCACACAGGGGTTTGCATGCTACTTGAGGGGGCCCACTTCTTATCTTTATCACCTATACGGCACTTGAAGTAATGCAGATAAGCTGCTTTACATAACATTCTTTGTAAAGGTTTCTTCAGACTGTCAGGGGTTTAAAAATTCCCCATATGTAACAAAACTGTCCGATGCATTCACACAGCTACGGCGCTCCATCACACCGGTACAAAAGGTACTATATACGGTAACCAACTAAAATTAGGACTCCACTAAATCAAACACAATCATATCTGCAAAGAAAAATTAAATTTTTAAACATATGTCAATAGCTGTACGATCAGTAGGTAAAAATGTACTACACGCCCGCTAACCCTCCCCCAATACGCAGCGCGCACACCCTCCCCTGCTCACTGCCAAACCACACTGACTCAAAAACACTTGCACTGCCCTAAATAGGCTTGAGAAAAGAAAAGATTAGAGTTTAAAATGAAAACATTGGTGAAACCTATTTCTGCTGATTTTACCCATATTTTTCCATGAATTGCGTCCCCGGTTCTCAAAAACTGGACGTGATAGAGTTAATTTAACATCAGATTCGAGTTCAGCAGGGGCGATTTACCTATATCAAGCTTCATTTTGTCCAGAACCATATCTTCGATTTTTGTTTTCGACCAGTGGAATCCCATGGCCCGGCAGCCAATGGCCATTGACCACGCTTCAAACCAAAGGTGCTAATTACCTGGGGGAACAATTTGAAGAAAAAAAATTGTTGGGTTAGATTTTTGAGCTTATTTAGCCTAAAAATTGGCATGCTGATTCCAATCTGTAGTCAGTTTTTTTCTAGCACGTCAAGTTTTTTCTCCACAGCTTACCCCCAGATAAGCAAAATTCCACTTGTGAGCTGTTGTAAACTTGCCCCTGAATTACGATTTGACTCTCGAGAGCATTGGCAACTTGTTTTGTGCAGTTACAATTGAGACAGTGCGGTTGGAAGGTGTGTGCAGCTCCCCAAAAGGTCAGTACTATCATATCTGCAAACAGAAAGCTAGGATAGTAGGAATTAGGAGGATTTGTTATGGGTTTTTTTCTTAACCTTGTAACAACATACCATTGTAATTTCTATTTCGTTTTATGCTGTTTTTTTTTTCAAAGCTTTAACTATTCCAGCTTAGTGTTTTATTTACGTAGGTATATATTTTTTTTGTTTCAGATCATGTCTGCTCCTGCTACGTCTCGTCGTAAATGCCTTAAACAACCCTGACTCCTTCTGCTATAATAGTTTGGGAGTTTCACCATTCATACNCCTGCAAATCGTGATTTGTTTGAAAAAAACTTTGTGTTGAAAAATTGGAGCAACTCAGTAATCCTAATATTCATCTTATCGAGATATCTTTGACATTCGTGTTCATGATTGATAACATTTTGGGGTGAATAATTTCTTTATCCCCAGCTTGTCTTAATTTAACTTCATATTGGAAGTAAACCTCCTCGTATTTTTCCCATTGATCATTTAACAATGGTAGACCTGTCTTTAAATTAATATAATCAATAGGAATTGCCTTAATTGCGTCCTCACATTTATTATATATCCTTGTGAGCATTGCTAACTTAGCTGATAATGAATGCTTAGCTAATTTCGCCATGATTCAGCTAATTAACTCAAATGAAATATTAAATGCAAGATTACGTCACTAAAAATCATAATTAGTTGATAAGTAATTATTAACTAAGTGGTGGTAGTGCCTGCTCGGCCTAACAAGACGCGGAGCAAGGCGTATATAATTGCAACCACCACCTAACTACTACAACTAACTAGTACTACGCAACCTCTGATGTTATTTACTACCTGGCGTATGATAGTTAACCGGCTGAGTCGTTCCTGACGCCGCAAAACTCCTCGCCTCCAGCCTCATAACCAGCAATTATGGTAGGCTCATAATTATACCTCACAATTAACGACCACTTCGAGTCACATGAACATCAATATTTCTCACTCGGGGCACCATTAAATTTGGTGATTTATATGACATACATATTCTGTCTCATAATCTGAACTCATCTTCTATCTCATCCCGACACAATACCCTAGCTAATTAACTAACTAGGATATTTATCGGTGGATAGTAGGGTTGAATTACGTAGGCTTGTATCAATACTGCCTGTCATTGTGATCCGAAGGGGTCAGCGCGTGATCAGACCGCCCGTGAAGGACTGTAGCGGAGAGGTGGACGCGATGTACTGGGCGTCAAGTGGGCTTTCACACCAGTAACTGACGCGGCGGATTGTTATCTGTGTTGATTCTAAACACGTCCTATTGTTTTATCACTTATATGTACAAAATTAACGTACAAAATTAACGTATGTACAAAATCTTTTCATTAATCAGAGAAGAGATGTTAACTTGATAGGGTCTGGAATAGTACTACCCTGGTGAGCGGCGGCGAGCCCGGCTACCAATCCTTAGCCACGTATATTATTCCCTTTGGCCTAGAACACTGGTCGACACCAAAAATGGTTCTGAGTTCATTGTGTGTGGGTTGGGTTGGAAAGCATTTTCGCTGGCATTGCTTTTTCTCTAGCACGTATAGTTTTTTTTAAATATCGGCATTTTAAATTTTAATAGCTATTATAATTATATACGTATATATAATTATATAATTAATCGAAACAATCCCCCTACGTTAATATATATTACTCGTAATTAAATTCTGGTGGTGCCTGCGGCTTTATTGGGAAACCTAATGTACATATCGGGGCAAAAAAATATACTTAAGTTATGTTCCAAATATATCCGAAAATGTGCCACATCTTGGATATACCCGAAAAATATGACAAATCACAGTAAATTTTGACTTATAATATATATTATATAATATATATAATATATATATATATATATATAGAATATTATATATTATATATAATATAATATATATTATATATATATATATATATTTTAATTATATATAATAATTAAATTGGAACACAACTTCGAGATTTTTTTTGAGAGAAAGATGCGCTAGTCCGAAAGAACAGTCAGATCCTAGACTGTTCTTCAGAAGAACAGTCAAGATCTCAAATTGGTATGAATATACATATGATCAAAACTATACCTAACACACAAAAGTACTCACCCTGCTGTACATCAGAAGTTTTTTCTGTAGTTTGCTCTTTCGTTTGTAGGAGCAGCTACTTTCACGTTGTAGCTTCCAGCAATAGTCCCCTATCATGTTGGGACTGAATCGTCCTTGGTATCGGGTTTCCAGGGTGGCAAGTCCTGGTGGAAACGTTCCCCCTGCTCATCACTGACCGCGCCAAGATTCGTTGGGAAAAATCAAGATGTGAATGGAAAAAAAGTGGATTTTGAGTGACATCCGAGCCCCAAGCGCAGGTAACTCTTCAACATGTCATTTACAAGTTCCTCATAATTCGATGCTCGAACATACCTAGGTAGTTCTTTATAAACAGCCAAAAAGCTCTTCCAAGCAGTTTTTCCAGGGCAGTTAGGCTCTTACAAAGTCTCATCATTGAGTATTTGAGGGAATTTGAGGGCCATTGAAAACATCTCCCTTTTACTTTGGCTTCAGATATAGTGCGTTCAAACTTTGCTAACAAATACTGAAACCCAGCACCATTTGATCCATGGCCTTCACAAAAAATTTTCTTTAAACCCAATTTTCAGATGCAAGGGAAAGGTAAGTACACCTTTTCACTGTCAACAAGAGGTTGTACATACAGTTGAACCTGCCAGGTGAGTCTTTCGGTCGTGCTGGCCATTCCTTTTGTTTGTAATGTTTGCTGTCCGCTCTAGAGTCCCACAAACAAAGAAAACACATGTGCTTAGTGTAACCTAACTGGAGTCCTAGAAGCAAGGAGTTTAAACCTTCAGGTCCCCACACAGATTCCACTGATTTCTTATATTTAACAGCAGATAACAAAGTCTTCATAGTTTCTATAAGTTTCACTCATTTCAGGCCATGCGCAATTGGAACACTCGGAAGCTTATTTCCTTTATGCAGAAGAACGGGCCCTTTAGCGTGTTTTTTCCTTGAATCTTTGGAACAGCCGCCACTCACTCTTATTCATAAGTGTGAGACTCACAAAGTTTTTCCATGAGTGTGTCAACATCAAAGCAGTAACAGAGCTTGTGTTCCATCTTGAAGAAGCTTGAAAGTTCTTTATGTCTACGACGAAAAGTTTGGTGATGAGAACTCCTTCTTGTAGCAAATTTCCCTTCCCTTTAGACGAGATCCAAGGACTTCACCCTTTTCTCCTGGGGAGATCTAGGTCCCTAGCAAGGTCATGTAGCATTCCTGACGGGATGAATTTGGGCTCTCTGGTGTCTGCCATTTTCTTGAAAGTCTGTATCCATGGGATTATCCTCCTCGTTCGAATCTGATTCACTTATAGCACTTGCAATTGGGAAAATTTGGAACTGGGAGATCAGGACCATGTGGCAACGGCCTGATGGGAGAAAAGGTACGTCAGGATACCTGATTTTAGCTCGCGTTTTACTGAATATCCTTGATGTTAGTGAGGCAAAGTAGCAGTCATACTGTGATCCTTTTGTTCACGCCAAACCATTGGGATGCCGAAAGCCATGCCTGATGGCCGTTTTGCCACGCATCCATTCATTCAAGTGGTTCACACAGGGTTTCATGCTACGTGAGGGGCCCACTTCTTATCTTGATCACCTATACGGCACTTGAAGTAATGCAGATAAGCTGCTTTAACATAACATTCTTGTAAGAGGTTTCTTCAGACTGTCAGGGTAAAAAATTCCCCTATGTAACAAAAAAATGTCCGATGCATTCACAAAAGCTACGGCGCTCCATCACAAACCCGGTACAAGGTACTATATACGGTAAACCAACTAAAATTAGGACTCCACTAAATCAAAACACATCATATCTGCAAAGAAAAATTAAATGTTTTAAACATTTTGTCAATAGCTGTACGATCAGTAGGTAAAAATGTACTACACAGTCTGCTAACCCCTCGCCAAATACGCAGCGCGCACACCCTCCCTGCTCACTGCACAAACCACACTGACTCAAAAACACTGCACTGCCCTAAATAGGCTTGAGAAAAAAAAAGATTAAGAGTTTAAAATAAAAAACATTGGTGAAACCTATTTCTGTGATTTTACCCATATTTTTTCAGAATTGCGTTGGTTCTCAAAAACTGGACGTGATAGAGTTAATTGAACATCAGATTCGAGTTCAGCAGGGTCGATTTACCTATAATCAGCTTCATTTAGTCCAGAACCATATCTTCGATTTTTGTTTGTCGACCAGTGGAATCTAATGGGCGGCAGCCAATGGCCATTGACCACGCTTCAAACCAAGGTGCTAATTACACTGGGGAACAATTTGAAGAAAAAAAATTGTTGGGTTAGATTTTTGAGCTTATTTAGACTAAAATTGGCATGCTGATTCCAAATCTGTAGTCAGTTTTTTCTAGCACGTAAAGTTTTTTCCCCACAGCTTACCCTCCAGATAAGCAAAATTCCACTTGTGAGCTGTTGTAAACTTGCCGCGGATTACGATTTGACTCATCGAGAGCTATGTGGCAACTTGTTTGTGCAGTTACAATTGAGACAGTGCGGTGAGAGGTGTGTGCAGCTCCCAATAGGTCAGTACTATCAATATCTGCAAACAGAAAGCTAGGATAGTAGGAATTAGGAGGATTTGTTATGGCTTTTCTCTTAACCTTGTAACAACATACCATTGTAATTTCTATTTCGTTTTATGCTGTTTTTTTTTTCAAAGCTTGTAACTATTCCAGCTTAGTGTTTTATTTTCGTAGGTATATATTTCTTTGTTTCAGATCATGCTGCTCCTGCTACGTTCGTCGTAAATGCCTAAACAACCCGGACTCTTCTGCTATATATGTGGTAGTTTCACCATTCCCAAATCAGAGGGCAAAACATCAGCGTATTTGGGCAAACAAGCATATTTTGCATATTTTAAAATGAAACTCGGTGATCAAGACAAGCTATGGGCCCTCACAAAATGTGTGTGTTGCCAGGATTTTCTATGAAGAAGTTATACCCGGTGCCTTTGTTATTTGAATGAAATTAATTTGGTTATGATTTTTCATTGATTACAACCTTGAATTGAGAATTGAAAAATTGTCTCATGACTTCACTATTTGATTAGTATGAACACTTCTCGCTGCGGAGAGTACTGAAATGGGGATGAATTTAAGGGGAAGGGGTATGAGTTTAGGTTAAGGGAAAGGGTATGAGTTAAGGGGAAGTGCTGCCACCAGCTCAAGCGAGTAGTTCTCTGGTTTACTCCCCGAGCACGTTGAATATTTATATATTAGATTTTTTCTTGGTAGTCGTGGTTGATACTTAGAATTACACGAGTAAGGCTGACTCTTTTGAAGTGTGGGGAAGTATTATCCTAACACGCGGGAATAGTCACCTGGGTTTTTGCAATAAACACAAGAACTATATTTGAAACATCATCCTATTTATTCACCATGAAACATATTTCTGTTTGAGATCTTAGACACATAATAAACTCTAATCTGGAACGGGCAAGCTCTTTAGAGCAAACATCCTCACAGAATCATCTTAGAACTACCACTTGTCCCTATCACGAGCACTATAGTACATGGAATAATATATGGGGGGAAAGTGAGAGAATGAGGGGGGTTACCNTGAATGAATTTATTATCCATGCCCCTTTCTTCCTGCAAAGCAATTTTTAAATGCTTCGTCTATAATGACAAGGGGTTTATCTGAACATTCCTCAACGGTCTTGATGGACTGCCGTGCCTTAAACAAGCTGCCACATGTAAGATATCTCTCTCGGAAGTCAGTAGGCTGCCATAGAGTACATTTTCTAAATTCCCGTATGGAAGCGCTGTGTTATGATGTCGCGAACAATGCTTTGGCGCGCTGTGTAGGCTGCTAAAAAAAAAAAAAAAAGTGATCGGATCATATCATAAGTGGGCTTAAAACCTTCCCTGGTCGAGCTGGTTCCAGAACTGTGCCATATGAGGGGTTTGGGGGCACTGGGCACGGCACCTATCGCGGACAGACAGACAGACAGACAGACAGACAGACAGACAGACAGACAGACGACAGACACACACACTTTTCCTTTTTTATTATATATATATATATATATTATATATATATATATATATATATATATATATATATATTATATATATATATATATATATATTATATTTATATATATATATATATATATATATATATATAGATATATATATATATATATATATATAATATATATATATATATATATATAATATTATAAAATATATATATATATATATATATACATAATATATATATATATATATATATATATAAACACATATATATATATATATATATATATATATATATATTATATAAATGTTAGTATAGGCAGGCAGGATATTTTTTCCTAGGCAAGCGAGGTTGAAAGAAGTCAAACATTCTCCTTTACTGAGTTTTTTATGCACGGATTATATTTGCCGTACAATTTTCTTGTGTTCTTCTCATAAGTTATTCAGAAGTTGTCCTATGGATAGCGACGTTTCGGAACTATATTGTTCCATCTTCAGGCCTGATCTGAATTGTGAAGGCAGGGGGGGGCAGTTTATGTTTTATAATGTAATATACATATGTATATATATGTATATATATATATATATATATATATATATATATATATAATATATTATATATATATATTTATATATATTTATAATATTATATATATATATATATATATATATATATATATATATATATATATATATATATATATATATATATATATATATAT
>JACEEZ010025652.1:282376-307376 GCA_016584305.1 Chionoecetes opilio | reverse complement strand
AGAGAGGAAAAGAGAGAGGAGAAGAGAGAGAGGGGAGAGAGAGAGAGAGAGAGAGAAGAGAGAAAGGGGGAGGGGAGAGAAGAAAAAGAGAGAGAGAGAGAGAGAGGTTAAAATGAAAGAAATTAGGCAATTGGGAAATATTTAAAAGTATGGGGAAAGAAAGAAATATTGTGGTCTAGATAAATATGACACAGATAGACATACAGACAGTCGCTGGAAAACAGGCAGACCGAAAGACATACGTACAGGCAGACAATTGAAGAACGGAAAATATACAGAACATAGAAATTCGATGACAGTCATAATTTTTAGAAAGGGCAAAAATGATGACCAAAAAGGCAGACAAAGGCAGCAGATAAACAGAAAATTTGGGGATTGGGTGAGGGACCTATAATGGGAAGGGAAAAAAAACAGATTGAGGGATGGATATAAAGTAATGCAGATGGAATTGAGATACAAATGAAATAATGTCTAAGTGGTTCTTCTTAATAATTTCAGAAACATCAGAATAATCGGATAAAGGAAAGAAAAAAATTTAAAAAAAGGAAAAGGGAAAAGGTAAAGGGGGGAGGGGGAGGGTTTAAAAAGAGAGAGAGAGAGAGTGAGAGAGAGGGGAGAGAGAGAGAGAGAGAGAGAGAGAGAGAGAGAGAGAGAAGAGAGAGAGAGAGAGAAGGAGAGAGAGAGGAGAGAGAAGGGGAGAGAGGGGGAGAGAGAGAGAGAGAGAGGGTAAAGAGAGAAAAGAGAGAGAGAGAGAGAGGAAAAGAGAGAGAGAGAGAGAAAAGAGGGAAGAGAGGGGAAAAGAGAGAGAGAGGGGAAAAGAGAGAGAGGAGGAGGAGGAGTGAGTGAGTGGTTTAGGGGAGTGAGTGGTGAGTGAGTGAGTGAGTGAGGGGAGTGAGTGAAGTGAGTGAGTGATTGAGTGAGTGGTGAGTGAGTGAGTGAGTGAGTGAGTGAGTTTAGTGGAGTGAGGGGGAGTGATGTGAGTGATGAGTGAGTGGTGGTGGGGGTGAAGGTGATTTAGTGAGGGAGTGATGGGAGTGGGTGAGTTGAGTGAGTGAGTGAAGGGGAGTGAGTGAATGGTGAGTGAGTGAGGTGAGTGATTTAAGGGGGAGTGAGTGAGTGGGGGTGGGGAGGGAGTGAGTGAGTGGGGGAGTGAGTGATTTAGTGATGAGTGAGGGAGTGAGTGATGTGAGGAGGGGGGTATTGGGGAGTGAGTGAGTGAGTGAGGGGAGTGAGTGAGGGTGGGGTTGAGTGAGTGAAGGTGAGTGAGTGGGGTGAAATGGAGTGAGTGAGTTGAGTGAGGGGGAGGGAGTGGGGTGAGTTATAAGTGAGTGGAGTATGAGTGAGTGAGTGAGGGAGTGAGTGAGTGGGAGTGAAGGAGGGGTTTAGGGAGTGGGTGAGTGAGTGAGTGAGTGAGTGAGTGAGTGAGGGTGGTAAAGGTGAGTGAGTGAGTGAATGAGTGGTGAGTAAGTGAGGGAGTGAGTGAGTGATTTAGTGAGTGAGTGATTTAGTGGAGTGAGTGATGAGTGAGTTTAGTGAGTGAGTGGTGAGTGAGTGATTGGGGAAAATGAGTGAGTGAGTGAGTGAGTGAGTGAGTGGGGTGAGTGAGTGGAGTGAAGTGAAGGGGTGGGGTGAGTGAGTGAGTGATGGGGAGTGAGTAGTGAGTGAGGTTTGGGGAGTGGGGTGGAGGGAGTGAGTGAGTGAGTGAGTGAAGGGGAGTGAAGTGAGTGAGTGAAGGGAGTTAGGGGAGTGGTGAGTGAGTGAGTTAGTGAGTGAGTGAGTGAGTGAAATGAGTGAGGGGGGGGTGAGGAGTGAGGGGAGTGAAGTTGGGGAGTGGGGGTGATTTTAGTGAGTGATTGGGGAGTGAGTGAGTGGGGTGGTGAGTGGGGGGAGGGGGTGAAGTGATGGGGAGGAGTGAAAGGGTGAGTGATTTAGTGAGGGTTTAGTGAGTGGTGATTTAGTGAGTGAGTGAGTGAGTGAGTGAGTGAGTGAGTGGTGAGTGAGTGAGTGAGTGAGTGAGTGAGTGAGTGAGGAGGGGGTGATGAGGAGTGAGTGAGTGAGTGAGTGAGTGAGTGAGTGGTGAGTGGTGAGTGAGGGGGGTGAAGTGAGGAAGTGAGGAGTGAGTGAAATGATGGGGAGTGAGTGAGGTGAGTGAGTATGGTAGGGGGAGTGATGGGGAGGGGGGTGGGGTGAGTGAGTGAGTGAGTGAGTGATGAGTTTAGGGGAGTGAGTGAGTGAGTGAGTGAAGTGAGTGGAAATGGTGATGATGAGGGGAGTGAGTGAAGGGGAGGAGTGAGTGGGTGATGAGTGAAGTGAGTGAGTGAGTGAGTGAGTGTAGGAGTGAGTGATGGTGAGGGGAGTGAGTGAGGTGGGGTTAGTGGTGAGTGAGTAAATGAGTGAGTGAGTGAGTGGTGGTGAGTGAGTGAGTGAGTGAGTGGGGTTAGTGAGTGCGTGAGTGAGTGAGGGGAGTGAGGGAGTGAGTGAGGGGGAGGAGGAGGAGGAAAAAGGGGGGGAAAGGGGTGGTGCAAAATGGTGGGGATTTTAGGAGTAAAGGGGGTTGGCGGGGAATAAAATAAAAAACTTTTTTGCCCCCAAATTTTAAAACTTATACGGAGGTAGGGTGAATTGGGGTGAGTGAATATATGAGGGCAAGGGTGAGAGGGAGGAGGAGGATGAGGAGGAGGAGGAGGAGGAGGAGGAGGACCCGGGGGAAATGATGAAAGGAAAAAAAGTAAAAAGGAAAAAAAAAAGAAAGAAGGAAGAAAACAAAAACAACCCCAACACAACCAAAAACAACAACCACAAACACCGACAAACCCCAAAACAAGGGGGGAATTTTCCCCTAAAATTTTCCCCCCCCCCGGTTTAAAAGGAAAAATTTTGAGAAAGTTAGAGGAAGAGGAGGAGGAGGAGAACCGAGAGGAGGAGAGGAGGAGGCGAGGGGGAAAGGAGGGGGAGGGAGAGGAGGAGGTTTAAAAGGAAAAAAAGGAAACGGGGAAAGGAAAAAGGAAAAAAAGGAACCCCAACACACAACACACCCCACACACACACACACCACACACAACCCCCACAACCCCCACACAACAACCCGGCCCCCAACCCGGCACAACCCGGGGGAATTTTTCCCGTAAAAAACCGTGAATGGTGGGGCAAAAAAGAAGGGAAAAGGGGAAAAAAGGGTTTGGTTGGGAGATAGGAAAAGGAGGGAAGTTCAACCAGGGGGCACAAGGAAGGAACCCAAGGAAACACACAGGAAAAAACCCACAAAACCCCCCCAAAAAAAAGGAGGGGGGGGGGGGGGGGGGGGGGGAAAAAAAAAAAAAACCGTGGGGGGGGTGGGTTTTTTGGGGTGGGGGGTGGGTGGTGGTTGGGGGGGTGTTTGGTTTTGTTTGTTTTTCTTTTTGGGTAACCGGCAAATGGTAAATTCCATTTTTAAAAGAGAGGTTTTGGCTTTTTTTTTTTTTTTTAAAAAACATTGGGGCTCAAGGGATTGGCGGGAATCGAAGCCACGTAAATCACTTTCTTGATCGTAAATTTCGATAAACTTATACTGGAGGATCAGCGTGAAGTCTGCCGCGGTGTTTACTGTGAATATATGAGACAAGGCGTGAGAGAGAGAGAGAGAGAGAGAGAGAGAGAGAGAGAGAGAGAGAGAGAGAGAGAGAGAGCGAGCGAGAGCGGAGGAGAGAGAGATGATGAAGGAAAGAAAGTAAAACAGAAAGAAAAAAAGAAAGAAGGAAAGACACACACACACACACACACACACACACACACACACACACACACACACACACACACACACACACACACACAGACACACACACAGACACACACAGGGGGAACTTTCCCGTAAAGTCTCGTGAGTGGCCATCGATCAAACAAGAAGAATATGAGACGAAAGTTACGATCGGCGACAGAGTGAGGCAGGCAGGCAGACACGCTTGCAGGCAGGCAGGCAGGCAGGCAGGCAGGCAGGCAGGCAGGCAGGCAGGCAGGCAGGCAGGCAGGCAGGCAGGCAGGCAGGCAGGCAGGCAGGCAGGCAGGCAGGCAGGCAGGCAGGCACGCACGCAGGCAGGCAGGCAGGCAGGCAGGCAGGCAGGCAGGCAGGCAGGCAGGCAGGCAGGCAGGCAGGCAGGCAGGCAGGCAGGCAGGCAGGCAGGCAGGCAGGCAGGCAGGCAGGCAGGCAGGCAGGCAGGCAGTGGGGCAGGGTTTTTTAAAGGCGCAGTAAAGGACAGGGAATGAGTGACAGAAAGGTAAGGGGAATGGAACACATAGGTATGAAGGTAAGGAGATAGATATAATAGGTATGATAGTAATCATACCTATATGATTACTATCTTATAGATAGTAATCCTATAGGATTACTATCTAATAGGAATATAATAATCCTATCTAATATACTATAGGAGTAGCCGTGTGTCTGTGTGTGTGTGTGTGTGTCTGTTTTGGGTAGCCGCAACTGTAAATTCAATTTTGATGAGAGTAGGCTCAAAAAATCGCAACATAAATCGTAGGTGGTAAGCGGCTTGGTCCCATGTCGATTGAATCATTTTGAAGATAAGGGTTTTGGGCTAAAAACACTTTTCACAGATTAGATTACTGGAATGAACTCTGCGGTAACGACTTGCCGTATTTCACTAATTCCGTAGACTCATGGACTTACCGTTTGTGTGCGTGTGTGAGTGTGTGTGTTGGAATCACACGGAACGTGGTCTACCCCGAGGCACTTTGACCAGTGACCAACGACAGCAACAACAGAATTGGATTTTGCACTCACATTGTTGTCTAATATATACTACTACGTACTACAAACATCAATACATGGGTCCGAAGGGCCTACAGGCACATGTCTAATATACTATACGAGTAGCCGTGTGTCTGTCTGTGTGTCTGTCTGTTTTGGGTAGCCAAAACTATAAATTCAATTTTGATGAGAGTAGGCTAAAAAAAATCGCAAATAAATCGTAAGTGGTAAGCGGCTTGGTCCCATGTCGATTGAATCATTTTGAAGGGGAGTTTTGGGCTAAAAACACTTTTAGGAGTTTTAGATTACATGAAAAACACTGCGGTAACGTCTTGCCGCATTCCACAAACTCAGTAGACTCATGGACTTAACTTTTGTGTGCGTGTGTGAGTGTGTGTGTTGGAATCACACGGAACACAAAGGGTTGGAATCACAAGGAACGTGGTCTACCCCGAGGCACTTTGACCAGTGACCAACGACAGCAACAACACGATTGGAGTTTGCAATCACATGTTGTTGTTGTCTAATATATACTACTACTACAATCATCAATACATGGCTCCGAAGGGCCCACCAGCACTTGTTATATTCCTATATGATTACTATCCATTCCTTACTTATCATAGGTATGATAAGTAAGGAAAAGAGGGAATAGAGGGAAGAAAGGAAGTATCTGATATAAGAAAGACGAAATTATTGAGGGAAGAAAATATAAATTGAATCATCGACTAAGACAGGACAGAAGTAAGATACACAGAGACGTATAAAAGTATGAATGAAGTAAGATGGAAGAGGAAGATATATGAATCAAAGAACGGAATGGAGAAAAGTATAAAGTAAGGCAAGAGTGATGGGGGAACGGAGGTTAGACAGAGCATGAAGGAAAAAATGGAGATATTGAAGATATAAATAAATGACGCAAGAAGCGATGTAAAAGGAGAGATAAATGACAGGGATGAAAGAGAGAATGTGTGAAAAACTGAAGGAAAAGAATGCCAGAGAGAGAGAGAGAGAGAGAGAGAGAGAGAGAGAGAGAGAGAGAGAGAGAGAGAGAGAGAGAGAGAGAGAGAAAAAAGAACAATGAACGTCTGCAGCTGCTCCAATATAAAGGTTAAAAAGGAAACTTAAGTTGAAGGTGCAGAGAGAGTGAGAAACCGAATGAGGGTAGTTTGGAAATTAAATATTTGTGCCAGACTCTATTAAAAGCTTTTGATATGTCAAGGGCAACAGCAAACGTTTCACTAAAACCCCTAAAGGGGGATTACCAAGATTCAGTTAGGAAAGCTAGAAGATTGCCAGTAAATCGCGCTCTTACGGAAACCGTACTGACGATCTTCTTATTAATTATAGATTCAAAAGCCTATGAAAAGCAGGCAGTCAAAGCTATAGGACAGCGATTTAAAGGATTAGAACGGTCACCCTTACTTGGAATAGGTTTAATGTGAACAAATTTCCAGCAAGAAGGAAAGGTGGTAGTAGGTAGACAAAAACAGAAAAGTTTGACCAGGCAGGGTGCAAGCACAGATGCACAGTTTTTGAGAACAATAGGAGGGACTCCGTCAGGACCGTAAGCCTTCCGATAGTCAGGCAGATAGGTGTAACAATTGTGGGTTTATACGTACAAGCATGAAATTTGGCACAGTCATAGATAATAGTCTAATGAATAATTCCAGATATGGACCCACCGCGAAAACGTCCTATGGTAGTCGTGGCGGCTATTTTACAAAATGGCCGCTTTTAGTCTAGTGGCTAGATAGGGGTCTCGTGCACCCCCCCCCCCTGAAATATACTTCTCATTGGTGTCTATAGATAGGAAACAATGTGTAGGAAATGATTTGCTATGTTAAATAGTTGAAAAAATGTCCCACGTATCATTTTTATGCAAATTAGTGCCGCCATTACCAAAAAACTATATTCGCCTATATCTCGGCCAATATTGCAGATAACTGAGCAAATAAGGTGTCTAGACCCATGTTTTGAGGGACAAGGATTTATATAAAACCATTTAAAATGTGATCTGTTTACACCAAAGAGTTTTGCATATGAACCTTTAGAAATACATTTATTAGTGTCCATGTAGTGAGTGATAATAAAGTTTTTATTTATTTATTTCAACTTGTTATCGTATCCTATTTGTCCTCATATCTTATCATATCTTTTTTTTTCAGTTGGTGTTTCGAACAGCGAAATGTCTAAGAGTTATCAGTAGAGAGGATGCAGTACGTGATGGATTTCAGAAAATTCTTCTGCGTACGGTGGATACAGATATAGTGGTATTGGCTGTGGCAGCAACAACCAAACTCAAAATCCAGGAGCTTTGGGTGGCCTTTGGGACAGGCCAGCACTTCAGGTATATTCCAGCACTTGAAATTGCAGCATTCCTCGGACCAGATAAGTCACAGGCCCTCCCGATGTTCCATGCATACACAGGGTGTGACACAGTCTCGTCATTTAATACACGGGGCAAGAAGACAGCCTGGGATACCTGGAAAGTATTTGACGAATTGACGCCAGCGTTAGTTCATCTCTCCACGGGGACAGCAGACATCTCTGATGACGTTGTGGCAGTGCTCGAGCGGTTCACCATTCTTCTCTACGATCGCACCAGCAATCTCGTCAACATAGACGAAGCTCGACAGGCACTCTTCACGAAGAAAGGACGAGCCATGGAAGCTATTCCCCCTACCAGAGGAGCCCTGGTACAACAAATCAAGAGGGCGTGTGTACACGGGTGGCCACTGCTGGGGAAACATGCTCAAGGTTGTTATGGATCTGCCCTCACCTGGGGATTGGGGATGGATCGATCAGGAACCATAACTGGAAACCCCTGTGGTCCATGCTTCCTGAAGGCAGCACTTCATCAAGGGAGCTGATTTGTTGTAAATGCAAAAAGGGTTGCAAGGGACGATGCAATTGCAAACAAGCTAGTTTGAAATGTACCGCTTTGTGCCAGTGCGGTGGAGAAAATTGTGACGTATAAACAAGATCAAACTGGAACTATCTAGTAAGTTACCGTTACAGTGCTTTACTCATGCTTAATAATGTCAATATCACTAATCTTCAATGTTCAGAGCAACTTGTTGTCATTTCATATATATTGGGTATATATTGTTGGGATGATGGGACATATCTATCTATATACGGGGAGCCTATTTATTATTTCACTATTTCTCTCTAAATCAATCTTGGAAGCTTGTTGAATGCTTAGAACTGACGGAATAATGTATTTAAAATGCATTTACAAAAACAGTCCAATATATTTGCTGTAATGATTATTTATATACATAGCTGAAATTAGTTGAGAACTTTTGAGTTTAGATTATTGTTAACAAACTGTATTGTTGTAGACGAAACTGTTTAAATTTACCATATTCGTTTTGTCAACTTAACCAAATAAAATATTACTAAACCAGGCATTTTAATAATTATGACGTAAGTGTATTTATCTCTTAGCCACCAAATAATTTGCTCAGCTACTAAATTTGTTACTTTTAAGTCAGGCAGATAGGTGTATCCATCATAAGAATTGTGGGTTTATACGTACAAGCATGAAATTTGGCACAGTCATAGATAATAGTGGTTTACTTACAATAAATATGTACTTACCTGTCAACTAGTTAATTTGGTCCTGTAATTTCACTGAAACATTGACTCCTGAACGCGGAGGTTCCGAAATTTGATGAGTCAGCACTTATTACGCTCCCTGGTGGGTTAATTGACATTGCTGGCAACACAAATGCAAATTGTGGTCATTTGGAGAATACAATTATGGCATATATGTGTATCTAGAGTCATTTCATTAGAACATAAAGAAGCATTTGTGTCGTCCGGTTAAAAATAATCGCGGTCAAAACGGTCATTTTGTAAAATAGCCGCCACGGCTACCATAGGACCTTTTCGCGGTGGGTCCATATCTGGAATTATTCATTAGATTATTATCTATGACTGTGCCAAATTTCATGCTTGTACGTCTAAACCCACAATTCTTATGATGGCATACACCTATCTGCCTGACTATTAGCGAGAATTGTGAAAAAAAAATGTGGGTTGCGAGAATTGAGGAAACCTTGATGTATGGTGATGGGTAATGGGTGAGTGAATGGGTGGGGTGATGGGTAATGGGTGTGGGGTGATGGGTGAGTGAATGGGTGGGGGTGATGGGTAATGACTAATGGGTGAGTGAATGGGTGTGTGGTGATGGGTAATGGGTGAGTGAATGGGTGGGGGGTGATGGGTAATGGGTGAGTGAATGGGTGGGGGGTGATGGGTAATGGGTGAGTGAATGGGTTGGCGTTAATACATACATTTCTACATCCATGATTTCAGGAAAGTTAGAAGGGGCTATCTGGAGAGTCTGTGTTTGGTGGGCCTTCGGCCCACCAATAGCCCTCCGCAGGAGCTAGCCAAAAAGTCCGCCCGGAGGGCGGCTTTGAGGCTAGTACAACTATTATAGGGATTTATGCGGGGCGGGGCGGGGCAGGCTGAGGGGGGTTTTTCGTACAGAAAAGCCACTTACGTTCGAGATTCAAAAAATTTCAGTGAGGACAAAGTTGTAGAGGGCCACAAATTCTATCGAGGGTGTGACCTCGAAATTACATTCAGACCTACACTCAGTCCGCCAGACGCCACGAAGCTCACCTGAAAGCCACTCTATTACACGTTAAACTCACAGAAAAGCCACTTACGTTCAAGATTCGAAAAATTTCACCGAAAGCAAAGTTGTAGAACGCAAAAAACTCTATCGGAAGTGTGCCTTCGACATTGCCTTAAGACCTACATTAAATTCGCCAGACGCCGGAAAGCTCACTTCACATACAATATCACCTCGTTTTTCTGATCAAGAACATTTTACCAGAATGCACGTTATTTTTTACCCAACGTAGGTGGTTTCAGGGCTGGATAATGTTTAAGGCTTAAGGACCTAAACCCTAACACAAAAAGTATAAAAAAAAAAACGTAAATCGCTATTGCACTCGGTTTCCTCCGATGCACTTGCAATCGAAGGTAGAGTTAATGGGCAGCATGTGGGTGTTCTTAGGCCACTCGACGGTACAGAAAGATATTAAGTGGGTTTTGGTTCTCATCGGGGATCAAACTCGCGCCACCGAGAACGCCACTTGGAGATGCTAACCACTCTGCTACCGTGTTAATTGGAGACGAGGTAGTTATTAAATAAAACATCCATGAGTGTAATTCAATCCCTTGATTGGATGCTCATGAGACGAGTGTTTTGAGTTTAGTAATAATAATAATAATAATAGTCTTCATATCTTCTCCCGGGGCCTGCGTTGACCCGTGTTGAACTCTTAACACGGAGAGGCAACTGCCTCTCACCTATCGACCTGAGTGCATGCCGCGGGGAAAGGGGAACGATGCAGGTGATCTTTGATGACCTCTCATCTCTTACCTGGTCGTTCATCTAGTTGCCTTCAAGACTTACAGGGATCATAAATATTATAACAGCGGTGCCCTTCCTCCTCCTCCTCCTCCTCCTCCTCCTCCTCCTCCTCCTCCTCCTCTCCCTGCTTCACCTTCTTGTTGGTTCCTTAATTTTTCCTTTCTTCCTGCTGACCTGTTTTTCTTTTCACTCACCCTTATTTTACTTTCACCCTGTCACTCACCCTATATTTATCTTTTCACTCACCCTTATTCCCCCCCTTCTGACTTGTTTTCTCATCGTTCCACTCACCTTGTTGGCTTGTTGTGACCTCTTATCATGTAGTAGTGTGGCCTGCCCTTCCTCTGCCCCTCTCTGCCTTTTCCACTTCCTTTCTTCCACTTTAAAAAATAGTCATTCACAGCTTTCCCTTCACCCTCATCTTTCCTTTCCCTGCATCTAAACTCACCAGACTCACTTTTTCTTCCCTCAATGATTGTATATCTTTGTTACATCCTTTCCTCTATCCCACTCGCCCTCCTCAATTGTTTCCCCTTCACTTCCTTCCCTTCATCCTCCTCTCCCACACGTGCCCTCAATCTCGTCCACTCCCTTCCCTTTCTTCCCCTCACCCTTCCCCTTCAATCATGTTAACCTGCCTGACCACTTCGGTTCCCCAGTATCATATACCATCGAAACCCTCCTCCTCTCTTCCCCTTTCCTCACATTACTTTAACCGCATTCGGTTTTTTTTTTATTTTCCTCTTCACTTCTTCCTCCTCGTTTTCCTTTCCTTCCTTACCTCTCTCCCTTCATCACGCCACCACACGCCTCCTCCCTCCTCTTTCATATTCTTCCCCCATCACCGTAATTTGCTCCAAGTGGCTCCTCTTGACCGCCCGGGCCATAATGTTCGATAGATCGCCTTCCATTACCCTGGACACCATTTCTTTAAGGCGCAGGCAGGCAAGAACGGCAGAGTGCGCTGCTTCGCCTGACTTTGCTTATTCAACAGGGTAAGACGCCCGGCTGATATAATGGAATAGAGAGTAACCGCTTTACATACATTATTGGATTATGTTTATGGTTTCCTTATAAAACTTCGTGCGGGGTATATATATAAAGAGGGAGCCAAATGCTGTCCAAATTTAGTAGCGAGAAGCGATTTAGGTAGTTTAAAGAGTTAGGAAATTGCTGCTTTATATTGTTTATTGCCGATTATACAGTATAAAGTATTCACTGATGGATGTTAACACACTAGGAAGAAGTTAGAAATGAGACAAGTATGGTAGAGTAAAGCGTGTCCTGCTGCTTATTAATAAACAATTCGTTGTTTTACATATATCGTCTATTTTGGGATGTTCCTAAAGTCTTTCTATTTAGGTTTTTTGATATATATGGAATTTATAGACGCAGCTAATCATTCAGAAAAATACATCTTTAGTATTTAAAACAGCTTAAGTAGAACAAGTTTATATATGATTTATCTAGAAATTTTCGTATTTAAAAAAATACAAAGAGACAACTTGAGAGTAAAGCTGAAATATTTGAAGTTGCGGATGAAATGACTGAATCTTTTTGGGGTCTTTAATCCTCTCAATCTTCTTGAATCTTTTGGGGGTCTTTAATTCTCTCAATCTTCTTATGTGGAAGAAAGAGTAAAAAAAAAAGTGAGTGAAAGTAGATGAGGGGAGCGGTTACTCTTTGCGGGGTAAAAACTCAATTTGGTAATATGAAGAAGTGGTTTTGGCCGTGGTGGCGCAGGCAGGATTGTTATAGTGACGCCTGTGATTAGAGGCTCATGCCGCCCCTCTGTGTCCTCCGATGCACTCGCAATCGAAGGTAGAGTTAATGGACAGGGCATGTGGGTGTTCTTAGGCCACTCGACGGTATATAAATATTTTAAGTGGATTTATGGGTCTCACTCGGGATCGAACTCGGGTCTTCGAGAACGCCACTCGGTGACGCTAACCACTCTGCTACCGCCTCCCCAAGTGTGTGTATATGGCAGTGTGAATATTTAGAATACGTGTGTGTGTGTGTGTGTGGCGTGTGTGAGTGAGTGAGTGTGTAGTGAGTGTGTGTGCGTGTGTGTGTGTGTGTGTGTGTGCGTGCGTGCGTGCGTGCGTTTGTGTATATATGTTTGTACGTCCAATATTTGTTATTTCTGGGGGGGATAAATATAATATTAGATTTTTTTTTTTTTACATTTGTATAGCGCCTGTAGGCAGTGGTGACCCAGGCCTCGGATGGTAGGCTCTGGAGGTTCACTTGAGGGCTGTGATGGTTGGTCCTCGCCCGTGGTGGCGCAGGCAGGATTCTTATAGTGACGCCTGTGATTAGAGGCTCATGCCGCCCCCCTGTGCCCTCGCAATCGAAGGTAGAGTTGATGGGCAGGGCATATGGGTGTTCTTAGGCCACTCGACGGTGCAGAAAGGTTTTGGGATTCTTCGGGGATCGAACTCGGGTCACCGAGAACGCCAGTCGGAGACGCTAACCACTCCGCTACCGCCTCCCTCTCCTAACCCCTCTAGCTATCTAGTTTAGATAGAACTAAAGTATGTCAGTGTTTCGACAATACATATATATATATATATATATATATAGAGAGAGAGAGAGAGAGAGAGAGAGAGAGAGAGAGAGAGAGAGAGAGAGAGAGAGAGAGGAGAGAGAGAGAAGAGAGAGAGAGAGAGAGAGAGAGAGAGAGAGAGAGAGAGAGAGAGAGAGAGAGAGAAAAAAAAAAAATATATATATATATAATGTTCAGATGCTTTAGCGTTTTTTTAATGGATACGGGACACGGGTGGTAGTATAGGAGTAGTAGTAGTAGTTATAGTACCGTAGATGACAGTGTAGTCGCCACCTGCACTAATGTCGCCAGGCGCCATATATTACGAATTATAGCATCACTACTGATTTGTATGTGCCACTGAAGATGATATACAGTAGTTTATATCATGACTGTATAATCTACCCTGTTTCAGCGTTGTTTTATGCTTTGTATCTGCAAGAATATGCGGTTTCAAATTTCCCTACTCGTTTTTTTTTTTTCGGGCGACAACGACGGCGGGAGGACACTCTAAGCATAAACACTAGATGGCGACCTTAGTGTAGCCCGTTACCAACGTCACCACTCGGTTTTATTTTTGTAATTTGTTCATTGATAGCCATAATATGACACATATGAAGACACAAAATGACACAGACTCTCCAGATAGCTACTTCTAACTTTCCTGAAATCATGGATGTAGAAATGAAAGTATTAACGCCACCAGACGTCTGTAAATTTAAAAAAAAGTTATCCTGGCGACTTAAGTGTTATCTACGGTAGAAGTAATAGTGATGATGGTGGGGGTTGCCAGGTGCAGATGTTAAACTGTTTATATTGGGAGCATATAAATATTTTGTGACATGTTTTTTGTGTGCCTGTGTCATGTTCTCTTGTCTCCCCCTGATATGTACGTTAATATGAAAGTTTATTATTTTGTTTATATTTTAGCATACACGCACAGCTGCCAGCACTGCAACGAAGGCAAAAATAACATAAACAACAACATGAATGATAATAATATAACTCACAACATTATTGCAGAAAATATTAACTTGCGAAAAAAATGGTAGTAAGTTGAATATTTATACAACAAGAAAAAATTACTACTACTACTACTACTACTACTACTACTACTGCTACTACTACTACTACTACTACTACTACTACTACTACTACTACTACTACTACTACTACTACTACTACTACTACTACTACTTGTACTACACTACTACTACTACTACTACTACTACTACTTGTACTACTACTACTACTACTACTACTACTACTACTACTACTACTACTACTACTACTACTACTACTACTACTACTACTACTACTACTACTACTATGTACTACAACTGCTACTACTACTACTACTTGTACTACTACTACTACTACTACTACTACTACTACTACTATTACTACGACTACTACTATTACTACTACTACTATTGCTACTATTATTACTACTCTTACTAGTACTACTACTAGTACTGCTACTACAAATTAATATTTACAGCCCTGGCCAACACACACAGCTCCCTCCTCCCTCTCCTAACCCCTCTAGCCCCTCACACATCAGACCAGGAACATGCAATAACCTCTCACTACACTGCCTCTTTCTTTTGCTTTGCCTTTCTTTGTACTTCCTTTCTCGCATTTATTTTTCCGTGACTTCGCGTGTCTGTTAATATTGGTTGAGAAAAATGAAAAATAGGATAAATTAAAACAAAAAGATTGAGATTAAGGTTAATATGTATTATATATGTCGATAAATACATTGTTCTTAAAGTAATCGTCCAGACCCATTTTTTTTTGCCTAATGATGTTGAATGTACATTAAAAACACCTAATCCACTAAAAATAATTTATTTCCAGGCCTTATTTCCGTAAAAATATGACTTTTGTAAAAAGCGCGAAAAAAAAAAATCTTCCCTCCAACAGGACTACGACTATTATTGATGACGTCAGAAGAGGAACGCTCCAATGTAAACATCTGTCTGACACCTGTCGGCAAATGTTATGATGAGCGATTGTACTTCGGTGTCAGACAGTGAATCTGTCGCTGTGACAGATCTAGAGTACGATGCTCAATCTGAGACCGTAATAAATGACGCTGCTCGCGTATAATATGAGGAAAAACGAACCTCAGATTGTGATGGGCTACGCTATGGTGTGTGGCTACACACCACATTTGGGTGATGTGTCCGCCGCACAAAATATCTTCCACAGATTTAACGTCGTCGTATCAGTCGGAAACGTGTGCAAACTTCTCTGGAAAGCACAGCTGTCTTGCTGCACCCATAAAGGATGCATGCATATCGCAAAAAAAATCTATCAGAAACACCCAAAAATCTTCAAGTACTATATTTATCTCTTGTGTTTACATGCTTCTGATCAGCGCGGAGAAAGGCCGCCTTCCTCTTGATACGTCACCGAGCCGTGGCGCATCGTCTACCAGTTGCCAGCAGCGTTTTCGAAGCTCGGGGAATTTACATATTTTGATTGCGGATTATTAAAAAACGGCTGACTGGATGCAAAAAGTGACAACATACTGTGATACACTCGATAATGATTATACTCTAACTACATCAAATCAGGAATGATGAAATGGTCAGGACGATTACTTTAAGGAAAAAGTTTTATTCAGTATAGAATAAACTTACTAGTGTAGTAATGAACGGCAGAGACGTCCTTTCACTATCGCCCGGCCACGCTCCGGATGAAGAAAGAAGATATAAACTAGATAACAAAAATAAGTCTTAACTTAGACTTTGTAATGTCTGCAATCAGGACGTCAATGAACCGTTTTATTTTATTCTTTTGTTTTCTGCCTTGTGTGTCTTTGAACAAAATGATGAATTATCTTTTTTGTAATTTATTATACTTTTATCCTGCCTGACAGGGAGAATACTTAGTTGTTGATGAATAAAACAAAGTTAATAAGTCACAGCATCTTTTATTACCATTACTATTTTGCATTAGTCTTTTAATTATTTGTATAGCTTATCTTTAGTCTCTCTCTCTCTCTCTCTCTCTCTCTCTCTCTCTCTCCTCTCTCTCTCTCTCTCTCTCTCTCTCTCTCTCTCTCTCTCTCTCTCTCCTCTCTCCTCTCTCTCTCTCTTCTCTCTTCTCTCTCTCTCTCTCTCTCTCTCTCTCCTCTCTCTCTCTCTCTCTCTCTCTCTCTCTCTCTCTCTCTCTCTCTCTCTCTCTCTCTCTCTCTCTCTCTCTCTCTCTCTCTCTCTCTCCCTCCTCCTCTCCTCTCTCTCTCTCTCTCTCCTCTCTCTCTCTCTTCTCTCTCTCTCTCTCTCTCTCTCTCTCTCTCTTCTCTCTCTCTCTCTCTCTCTCTCTCCTCTCTCCTCTTTTCTCTCTCTAGTGTGCTTTTTTTTCACGTTGTTATTTTTATGGTGTTTCCGTTATGACTTTTGGATAGATGATGTAGGGATAGGATATGAATTGGGTGGGAATATGAATGATAATGAGATGGGGTAATGGATGGGATGGGTTGGGGGATAAAAAGGTGGCGGAAGATAGGACTGAAAGTAAAATGGGTTGGGTACAGTAATATGATTGGTCGATATTAACGGGTATAGGATAAAAATAAAAGTATAATGGATGGAGTACAGTTACAAACACGACAATGGATATGATTGATGAAAATTAACGTAAGGACAGGGAAGACAAGGTAAGGAGTAGGGTAGGGATGAAATTTGGATCAGGCTGCATTACACAGAAGAAGACGACTAAAGGATAAAACTACGTTAATTTGTATATAATACCAGAGATAAATTAATTGATTGTTTTAAAGTATATATATAACAGACGCTTTAGAAAATACTATTGTTTCCTCTCGAAGTTTTAGCAATTTCTATATTATTGTTATGTCTTCTACTGGAAGACATGCAAAAAGAGTAAATTATAAATGTGCAGCTTAAGGAGAAGGAAATAATAAATGTTCAAAATCTGTTACTCATTTAATGAAAGCGTTGGTGGCGGTTATTAAGCCATTACTTGCTGCCCTTTTGGTGGTGGTGATGGTAATGATTGTAATATATGAATAGCGTTATGACATAAATAATGTTAGCACCACCATCATCATTACCACCCGCACCCCCACCACACTGTGTCTCGGGGTAACGGGTTGTCACCCACCACAGGCTCAAAGGCTAAAGCGACGGAGATGAGCACCGAGGCCACGCGCAGCATAGTTTATGTCCCCATCTTTACCTTTACCACCACCATCAATACTACCACAACCACCGTCATCACTACAACTACAGCCACCACTAACACACTCATCAATAACATTACAATCATCACTTATAACACTACCACTCATACCCTTCCAAACCACCAACAACGGCAACAACATCCATTCAATAAGTAAAGACACCGTAATCTAAAATAAAAAAAAATATCCGTTATCATAATACAAATTACAACATAAACCTGCCATGATCTTGTGTTGCATAGTGAAGCTACATAACAAATATCATAGTGGGAATAGTATTAATAGTAATGATAATGATGATTATAATACATTACTATAGACAATTGCCACCACCACCACCACCGCTACCACTGCTACTACTACTACTTTTACTACTACTACTATTACTACCACTACTAGTACTACTATTACAATTACTTCAACTACTACCTCTACCACTACTATTACTATTACTACTACTACTACTACTACTACTACTACTACTACTACTACTACTACTACTACTACTACTACTACTACTACTACTACTACTACTACTACTACTACTACTACCACTACTACAACCACATTTAATATGAAAACAATAAAACAACAACAGCGGGAACAAAAACCACCCATCATTAGAGCAAACAGATATGTGAATAAGTAAACAATTAATCTAAATAAAATAAATCAATTACCTTAAACAGAAGTCAAACCCTGCCTAGAATAATCAAACAGGCACAGTTGGGCAGGAACATCTTTAAATCCATGGTGGAGGGCTCTTATTGCGATGGTGGGTGGGTAAGTTGAAGAACAGGTCGTTAGGCAAGCAGGTAAGCAGGCACAGACCACGATATTCCCACCGTGGTTAATGTGAGGAGGCAAATTAGAGGAGAGAGTGAGAAAAAACTCTTAATTTAGTCATACTTATGATCTGTCCGTATAAGGCAATTAAGTTTAATGGCCGAACTTATTACTTTGTGTTACATTATGCAAGGGTGCGAGGGAAGGGAGGGGGTGTGCCTAAAGGGAAGGGGGCAGCGAGAGGGGGCAGGAACGGGAGGGTTAATGTTGATGAGGTACTGTGTGTTTCTGTGTATGTGCGTGTGTAAAAAATAATTAACTCTATATATAAACACTTCCAAAATCACCATTGAATTAAAAAGGACTAGAAGGAGGCAAAAAGGAAAAAAAGTCATACATACATACTTAATAACTTCATACATGCATACATGACATACATTACTGCATAATGCATACATACATACACAAGGTTGCACATACATTTGTACACACAGTCACAAAACAACACATATTACCACAATATATATGAACCCAAAAGAGAGAGAGAGAGAGAGAGAGAGAGAGAGAGAGAGAGAGAGAGAGAGAGAGAGAGAGAGAGAGAGAGAGAGAGAGAGAGAGAGAGGAGAGAGAGAGAGAGAGAGAGAGAGAGAGAGGAGAGAGAGAGAGAGAGAGAGAGAGAGAGAGAGAGAGAGAGAGAGTGTTTCCCTATTTTCTCGTGTGTCTATTTCTATTGCAAGTGAAGGTACCGCCGCCGCGGGACGCCGTCACCGCCAGCGTCAGGGTGCGGGGGCCTCCTGGGCAGGTTAGCGCCGCTGAGGACCGCCTCAAAGCGCTGCTGCAGGAGGCGGAGGTGGTGGATGCGCTGGTGGCAGTGACGCCACACCAGCGGCGCCACTTGATAGGCCACGGCGGCGATAACATCCGGAAGCTGCGCAAGGAGCTCCCCGAGGTGGAGGTGACGGTGCCGCCGCTGGAGAATAAAGCGTCACAGAGCGTCCTGATGAAGGGACCTCGCCGCCAGGTGACCGGCGCCCAGGCCTTCATTAACACCTGCCTGCAGGCTAACAAAACCATCCGCCGCGGCCCGCAAACTTCCGCCAACAAAACCCCCGCCCGCAGCACCGCCCACGCATCCCGCCGCTGCCCTGACCCTTCCACCCACCCTTGAGGCGCCTTGACCCAGCCTGACCCTCTAGACAAGCAAGAGTATGACCTCACCTAACTCTGAATCGCGTGACCTTTCTGCTTGAGTAAAACAAAATGTAAGGAATCGCAGCAATTCCGGTAACTGTTGAGCGGAATGATTGTGTAACGAGTAAATTGCAGGGAAACTGAGTATTGCTTGTACATATGTACTGTCACCCTCGGTCACCTGATAATTTCTAGCGATTGTGTGCCAAAATTAGTTGATCATTTAAATGTAAAATATTAGAAAATTTTCCTCTATTACATTACAGTCGTGAATGACAAAAGTCTGTCACTCAATCAGCAGTTTTTCTCTTTTTCAATTAACAATAAACTGTTAACAAAATAATATCCAGTTCTATAGACTTGTCTTTATCATCTCGTTCTAAAGTGATGTATACCTTACATATATCTATATCCTACTTATCTGTACATATATAAGAACATAAGAACATAAGAAAATAAGGAAACTACAAGAGGCCGCGAGGCCTACACGTGGTAGTTCCTGTCACCTAACGCTACCTACATCCACCTTCATTCCCCATCCATGAACCTGTCCAGCCCCTCTTTAAAGCTCCCCAATGACTCCGCACTAACTACCTGTCTACTGAGTCCATTCCATTCATTCACCACCCTATTTGTGAACCAGTGTTTTCCCTATTTCCTTCCTAAATCTACGCCCTTCCAGTTTGAATCCATTACTTCTTGTACTACCCTGGTTAAAAGCCGTAAGAACTTTTCCTACCTCTCCTTTATTAAATCCCTTTATCCACTTAAAAACTTCCATCAGATCGCCTCTTACTCTGCGTCTCTCGAGTGAGTGTAACTTTAATAACTTCAATCCTTTCTCATAACTAAAGTAACGCATCCCTTGTATCATTTTGGTCATCCTTCTCTGTACTAATTCGAACAAGACTATATCCATCCTGTAATATGGAGACCAAAACTGAACCGCATAGTCTAGGTGAGGTCTGACTAGAGCCAGATAAAGCTTTAGAATAACGTCCGCACTTTTACTTTTAACACTTCTGGTAATGAATCCTAACACTCTATTAGCTCTATTTCTAGCTTCAATACATTGTTTTCTAGGTCGGAGGTCTGGGCTCACCTCATTCCAAGATCTTTTTCACCTTTTGATCTTTTCAGCGATACATTGCGTATGGTGTATCTATTACCAGGGTTCTTTCTACCAACATTCATAACGCTGCACTTATCAATATTAAATTCCATCTGCCATCTGACTGCCCACTCATTAAGTTTATCTAAGTCTCCCTGCAATATGTTTACATCAGACTGTGATCCAATAATCCTACCTACCTTAGTATCATCAGCAAACTTGCTAATATCACTGTTAATCCCACTATTCCAAGTCGTTGATGTAAATCAAAAATAGTAAAGGACCCAAAACAGACCCTTGTGGAACTCCACTCGTTACCTGCCCCCATTCAGATTTAGAACCATTAATTGTAACCCTTTGTTGCCTATTACTTAGCCAAGCTCTGATCCAACGAAGAACCTTGCCATCTATTCCATGAGCCTTAACCTTATTTAAGAGTCTCTCGTGTGGTACTTTGTCAAATGCCTTACTAAAGTCCAGATATATTATATCATAATCTTTATCATTATCTGCCGTCTCATAAACTTTTCTATAAAAACTCAATAAATTGTTGAGACATGACCTACCCTTGGTGAATCCATGTTGTGAATCATTGATCAAACAATGTTTATTACCTAAGTGCTCTCCTAATGTCTTCTTGCAATAAATTTTTTTATTCCATTAATTTAAACCTTTCCTCTGATCGTTAGATTTTAAAGGACTCGAAAAAATTTGCACTTTAAGTCCCTGGTCTTCTCTCCTTTTTAAAATTATTGAGTTAACATTTCCCCTTTTTCCTTTCCCTATATCAAAATACCCTTATCTCCCGATTTCCTTAAAAATGTTCACTATCGGATCGTGTATCCCCCTTTCATCCTTGTAATCCTTGATACACTTATCTTCGTCCGTATTTAAATTCTCATCCTTAACCTATCCCCCCTATTCACCATTTCCTAGTTTTATATATCTGTGACCCTTAGTCCTTTTCACCTTCCTGTACTTATCTCATAATTGTTCCTACTACTGAGTTAATTTTCTTCGTCTCCCCCAGTTATAAACTTTTATATTATTTTTTTTTTTTTTTTTTAATATTTTTTTCTATTTACCTCACCCTGTTTTTTTTTCTTGTTTTTTTTTTATACAGTGATAGCCCTTAGGCACTTTTGACCCAGCTCTTTAGGCTCTGGAGGTTCCTATTTTGAGTTATTTGTTGTCCTCGCACCGTTCATGCTGGTTTTTTATAGTCTGTGGGTTCATTTTTTTTCCTCATTTGTCCTCATGTAGCGCGGGTAGGCTGTGAGCCAGGGCATGTGGTGTTCTTAGGCCACTCGACGGTGCAGAAAGGTTTTGGGTTTCTAAGGGGATCGAACTCGGGTCACCGAGAACGCCAGTCGGAGACTCAAACCGCTCCGCTATCGCCTCCGCGGTACCTGTCCTGCCTTGAATCTTAAATACATGTCTCTTTTTATTCCAATGTTGTGTTTTAAACTAGTGGTCATCCATTTCGGGTCACTCTTTCTTGACCTTATTTCCCTATAAGGAATATTATTTTCTGTCCGTTAATCAAATTCCTTAGAAATAAGGTATAATCTCCCCGCTCCGACCTCACTTTCAGCTTTAACCGCGCTGGCCTTGAAACATTCCTTTATCCTACTCTCGCTAATCTTCACCAGGTGTCTTCCTAATCCTTCATAATTGGCCTTTCCAGCTGTCACCGCCCTGTCCTTGCCACCTTACCGTGGGAAAGTTTCTTCCCCTCCATCCCACACCTCTTATTAATCAACTCCAGGTGTTTTCTTAATCCTGCATAACTGGCCTTTCTTATATTAGGTATTTTTTGCTTATTGACACTTAATTTTCCAACTTCCCATTTTAAGCTAAATCTGATTTCATAATGGTCGCTATTATCTAACTTTCCACCAACCTCCACATCTGTAACTAAATCTTCTCTGTTTGTCAGTAATAAATCTAGAATATTATCTCCTCTAGTAGGCTCCTTGATTGCTTGGCTTAGGAAGTTATCCTGGACTATATTTAACAATTCCTCTGCGTCGTTGTCTCTTATAATTAAATCCCAGTCTATATTCCTAAGATTAAAATCTCCCACCACGCATAGTCGATTATATCTGCAAGCCTTGTTTATTTCTTCCCATATAGGAGCTGAATCCTCTTTACATAAGTTTGGAGGCCTATACACTACACCTAAAACCATTTTCTCAGCTCCCTCCGTAACCTCTACCCATATAGATTCTATGCTATCATCTGTTTTTATAATAATATTAACACAACACTGCAATGTATCTCTTGCATAAAGCGCAACTCCTCCACCTAGCCTGCCTACTCTGTCCTTGTGAAATAGCTTATACCCAGCTATCTCGACCTATGGGTCAAATACCTTTCCTGACATATCTACCCATGTTTCTGTTAATGCTATTTTATCAAAAACCTCTACACTATTTATTCCTCTCAGGCAATCTATCTTGTTTAAAATACTCCTACAGTTTGTATAGTAAACCTTCAAGCAACTCCTCTTCTTTTTGTCCATTTTCCCTTTATCTTTAACTAAACCCATCCTCTCTCTCTTCTTACGATACACTTTAGTTCCCTGCCTTCTGAAACTCCTCCTAGTGTCGCAAGTTTCCCTTACCCCGACCCCAGTGTCTACTCCCCGGTTCTCTATCTTAAAAAAACCTGCAGTGCATCTACCTCCCTTTCAAGGGATTCAGACAAGATCTGAACTTTTTTTCTCGAAAAGTGTACCCCGTCCCTACGGTAGAGGTGGTTATGCCGAAAAAGAGGTCCCAGTTGTCGACAAAGGCCCAACCATTGGCTTTGCAATGAAGTGCCAGCCGACAATTCAGAGTAATAGCCCTGGAGTACCACAAGTCGTCAACATAGCGTCTCGGAAGGACACCACACACCACAGGGAACCCTCCCCTGTCCCTAACTTTACCTACAGCTTCCTTGAACCACCGTAGCAATTCCTCACTTCTTACCCACTCAACATCGTTTCCCCCAGCGCTCAGGGAGACGATGGGCCTTTTCCCTTGCTCCGCCATGCACTCAACTATCTTATCACTAACATAACCTATCTCCTTCCCTGGGTAACTCACCGACTTCATACGCATCCCTTCTCTGTCACAAAACCTGCTCTCAATATGCCTAATCTGACTGTCACCAACAACTAAGATTTTACCTCCGGGTAATGATGTATCATCTACCGTCCTTACCTCCTTATCTTCCTCTTGCAGCCCCGAGAGTACCTGAAATGAGTTCGGCACACAACATGATCATTGTTTACCTTTATCTCCTGCGGGCGGGCTCCATGATCAACTACCTTCCATTCACCAATCCCTGGTGACTTACTAAGGACCACTGCATTAGTAGTAGCCCGAGGCACGTCTCCCTCTGGTACTCCTCCAGGTACATCCCTCGCATGTGCCCCTCCACTCACTCCACTTGGACCTCCACCTCCACACTTAAGAGATCGTATCTCTATTTCCTGCTTCCTCACCACGCTTTTCAAATCGTTCACTTCACTATCAAAGTACCTTTTCAGGTCTTCAATCGACTCCAAAATAGTCTTTAGCGCCACTCCACACCCTTCACTACACTCCCCCTCGACCCTTCTCCCTCCTTCTACCGCATTCGTTTTCACCTCAGACTCCACTTCACTCTCTCCTCCACCTCTCCCTTCACTACACACCTCCACAACACCCTTGACTCGACGAACAACACCATCGCCTCCACTAGCCATGTCGACGCTAATCCCTTTAGCAGCTGCCATTTTAACTCAGGTCTGACCTGACTACACACACACACGGAGCTGCTAGGAGCACTGTCTCCGACAAGACAACACCTCAACTCCATATATCCTACTGTATATCTATTTAAGCTTCTACCAAAACTACTACAGAGAGAGAGAGAGAGAGAGAGAGAGAGAGAGAGAGAGAGAGAGAGAGAGAGAGAGAGAGAGAGAGAGAGAGAGAGAGAGAGAGAGAGAGAAAAAAAATAAAGAGGCCCAGGCTCCCCCTTTCGATTGCCGTACCAAAACACCTGGGCCCGTATTTATAATAGCTTATGGGTTTCCCATAAGCAGACAAAATGGCGAAGTTCGCCATAAATCACCGAAAATCTCCATAAGTACTCGTGTTTTCCCATAAAGTTCTCCATAAGCGCTATGGGATTTTCCAGAGGTCCCATAAGGATCCTTATGTTGACATAAACTGTCAACATGGCAGTTCAACAACTCTTCCGCCAGCGCCAACCCAGGCATTTTCGTACCAGAAGAGACGTTCTCGGCTAATTGAGTGACGAAGAACTTGTCAAGAGGTATCGGCTGAACCATGAGGGAATGATGTATGTCACTCTCGTGAATGCATCCCTCCCAGAGTAAATAAAAAAGGAACCATACACTGACAGCGGGAATGAAAATTATAATAACATTATTTATTATTGTTTCCTCGCCATTGGCAAGATGCAGCAGGCACTGAGCAGTGCAGCTGCTGCAGTGATGACCATGGAGCAGCTGGAGTGGACAGGGAAAATATTTGCCCACGGCCGTCCATGGTAATACTCTCGTATACCCAAATTCTCGGCGAGACAACAACCGAGAATTCTCGCCGACGGAAATTTTTGACGACAGTTTCACTTCTACTAATAGATGAAAATGATGAATAAATGGTTTTCATTGTTTATTTGACACAACATTTTTCGAAGGCATTATTATTTTCTATTTAGTATTGCTATGATTATAATAAATTTAGCTCTTGTTTTTGGCAGAAATGAAGGTAAAGATTTGTTTTAACTACGCAGTCATATCTACCTTCTGGAGGGCTATCATTTCAGCTTCAGCACGTAGTGGAGATACTACGTACTTCCGGAAAAACAAAAATGTAATACTTGGAAACAAAGTAAGATTTTTTACACTAAGACCAGAATACCTACACAATTGGGAGAGTGCTTTCTGGTTACCTTAATGGATTCTAAGAAACTCTCAATGAGCTTCTGTCGCAAATCATTACTTTTGGAGA
>JACEEZ010025652.1:272376-274876 GCA_016584305.1 Chionoecetes opilio | reverse complement strand
TGTACAGGGATATCATTCCATAACTTGGGACCTTGGTAGGTTAGGGAATGTTTGTATAGGGTTAGTCTATGACTAGGTCACTGACTAGGGACTGACTGACAGGGAGCGTTGGTTGCGGGTTTGGTAATTGTGAAGTAGTTGGTCATTATTGTAGTTAGACGCTGTTTGTTTTTACATAAAAGATGCAATATTTAATTTTGATAAATAATTTAGATTCAAAATATTTAAGGATTTGAATAATGGAGGAGTGTGCTCGCAGTAGTCACTGTCGGTCATTATTCTGATGACTTTTTTATGGAGTACATTCAGATGGTTTAAATGACAGGGATAAGTGGTGGACCAAATGAGATTACAATAATTGAGATGGGGATAAATGTGACCATAATACATGCATTTAAGAACTTCAACTGGGGCGAAGGGTTTGACTTTGAGAAGGAGTGGAATTAATCTAAATAATTTTAAACAGAGGTTGGACATGTGATGTTTAAAATTTAAGTTTTTGTCAAAGATTAATCTAAGGAACTTTATCTTGTATACTTGAGTAATGTCGTCATTTATAATTTTAAGATTTGGTAATGGTTGGTATCTGGTAGTGGTATTTGTAGATAACATGAAATATGTCTTGGCTGTATTAATAGTTAGGCGGTTAGCCAAACACTACTCCGAGAATTTAGCTAGCTCTGCATTTGCTCTATTGATTAGTTCTGTGGGTTTGTCACCAATTAAGTAAAGCGTAGAATCATCGGCAAATAATATGGTATTTAATCGCTCAGATATGTTACATATATCATTGATGTATAATAAAAACAGAATAGGTCCCACTATACTGCCTTGAGGTACTCCTAGATGCACTGATTTGGTGGGGGAAGAGATATTGTTGAAGACTGTATATTGGGTCCTATTACTTAGGTATGAGTTGAACCAGTCATGAATACAGCCACGAATTCTATAGTGATACATTTTGTCCAGTAGAATATTAGGTTGAACAGTGTCAAATGCTTTTCGAAAATCAATAAAGATTGAAATTATAGATTTGTTGTTATTTAGTGCTGTGTATAGGGCAGATGTGTAGGTATTGATGGCATCAAAGGTATGAAGACCAGGTCTAAATCCAAATTGCTTATCATTTAGTATGTTCATTTTACTTAAGAATATCAATAGGTGCTTTTTCATTAATAATTCAAAAAATGTTGAGAACACAGGTAAGATAGAAATAGGTCGATAGTTGGACAAATCAGCTTTGTTTCCAGATTTATGGATTGGAATTACTTTAGCCAGCTTGAATTTGTTGGGAAAAACACCAGTCCTAATAGATTGGTTGAACAGTATTGTAAGGGGTTTGGCAAATATTTCTTTGTTTTCTTTTATTATTTCTACTGATACGTCATCGATGTGCCCTTTCTTATTTTTTAGGGAAGTGATTACTTGAGTGATGTCATTGTTAGTTGCTATGGGTATTACCAAAGAATTAGGGTAGTTTCCTCGGAGATAAGAATTGTGAGATGTTTGTGTGGGAGGCAGATCATTTGCAAGCTTTGTGGCTATTTGTGAGAAATATTTATTGAATGCACATGAAATATCGTGTGAGTTATGAATAATTTGTTTATTGATATTTATGGAGTTGGTTGTTGTTTTGGGATTTGTTTTGGTATTTCCTAGTTCATTTATTGTTTCCCAAATCTTCTTAGTATTTAGTCTGAAACTTGCGAATCTTTGTAAGTAATAGTTTGCTTTGACTTGTTTAATTAGGTTAGTAAGATAGTTGCGGTATTTTTTGTATACATCGAAATTGATCATTCTTAGCTTATATGAGTTGTACAAGGTGAATTTGTGTTGTATAGATTTTATTATTCCTTGCGTTATCCACGGTTTTTGGAGTCTTTTAGTTGAAATGAATTTAGATATTTTAGGAAAACAAGAAAAGTAAATGCTATGTACCTTGTCTAAAAATATATTACAATTTACATCTGTATCATTACTGATTAGTATGGAATTCCAATTAATGTCTGTGATCTTAGTTTTAAATTTTGAACGATTTTGATAGTTTTTTAGCCTAAAGGATATTTTGTGTTTCGCACAAGGCTTCCCTAGAATTGGGATGTTTAGAAACACGGGGAGGGCGTCGCTTAGGGGAAAGTGAAGAATGCCGGAGGTAGAGGGTACTGTAAAATTTGTCCATATGTGGTCCAGAAGGGACGGTGAGGCTGTGGAGTTACTGTCAGGAAATCTTGTTGGGCGGGACATATGGGGGAAATAATTGAAGGACTGCATTGTGACTAGGAAATTGATAGTAGGTGAGTGTGATTCGTGTTCCAATAAATTAATGTTGAAGTCACCGGAAATAATGGTTCGCTTATTAATGAAGGGGCTTTGAGACAGTAGGTTATCCATCATGGCATAAAACTCATTGATATTATTGTATTTACATTGGGGACGGTATAAAGATGATATGATGTAGGAAGTGTTGTCGAATGTAATTTTAACTGTACATAGTTCTGTT
>JACEEZ010025652.1:254876-267376 GCA_016584305.1 Chionoecetes opilio | reverse complement strand
CTCCTGAGAGAGCGAGAGAGAGAGAGAGAGAGAGAGAGAGAGAGAGAGAGAGAGAGAGAGAGAGAGAGAGAGAGAGAGAGAGTGAGGTAAAGACACAGACAGATAGACAATCATATAAAACGAAAGACAGACAAAAAGACGGAAATAAAATGTGTTGAGGCTTGACTCTCTCTCTCTCTCTCTCTCTCTCTCTCTCTCTCTCTCTCTCTCTCTCTCTCTCTCTCTCTCTCTCTCTCTCTCTCTCTCTCTCTCTCTCTTAAATACATTACTAGAATTCAAACCATGGTTTCCGCATCGATATGCAAAAAAATACGCCTCATTCAAAACAAAAGCAAAAGTTGTGGCCCCGAGCGAAAAAAAAAAACCATACGTGAACGAAAGTAAGAGAAATAGAAAATAAGGAATATTATATGTCTGGATATGTATCACTTTATCTTTCAACATTTAAAAGAAATGTGATCATATTGATAGAGAAAGAGAGAAAGAGAAAGCAAATCTAAGCTAAGCTCTTACTAATCTAAGCTAAGTTCTAATCTATGTGAAAATATATGATAATATGATAATGTACTATATGATATGATATGATAATATGATGATTTACTATGTGAAAAACTAATCTAAGCTAAGTTCTTTTGATGGCTAGCTACTCTCCGAACTCCTTTCCTGTTTTCTATCAAGTGTTGGCCACAAAGAATACAGTGTCTCAGCGTTTTCTTTTAAGAAGCAGAATGGTTATCCGACCTTCGAGATTGTACAAGAGAGAGAGAGAGAGAGAGAGAGAGAGAGAGAGAGAGAGAGAGAGAGAGAGAGAGAGAGAGAGAGAGAGAGAGAGAGAGAGAGAGAGAGAGAGAGAGAGAGAGAGAGAGAAAGAGAAAGAGACAGAGACAGAGACAGAGACAGGGACAGAGAGACAGACATAGTGAAATTTAGGAGATTGAATCTGCAATTGACGCTAACAAAATACACGCACACATACACACACACACGCACAAACAAACACACACACACAGATACACACACACACACGCACACACACACACACGCACACACACACACACACACACACACACACACACACACACACACACACACACACATATTCGTTCGTCTGAAAGAAAATGTCTAATCCCTCGCACTGCGTTCCCCAGATGGCCGGGAAGCTTAAGAATGCCTTCGCTAATTTCAAGTATTGGAAGCAATTTATTTTCCCTTTACATTCTTTCTCTAATCTTCATCTCCTCGTCCCTGCAGCGACCATGTTGTGCCAGCGTATTGAGAGAGAGAGAGAGAGAGAGAGAGAGAGAGAGAGAGAGAGAGAGAGAGAGAGAGAGAGAGAGAGAGAGAGAGAGAGAGAGAGAGAGAGAGAGAACGATATACACGTAGATAGTTTTAACGATATAAATGTTTGCCTCTTTGGAAAAGTTATAATTGTGTTCCGGTTTGTCGACAATTTTGAGGTAGAAATAGAGAGAAATATATTCATTCTAGTCTAGTTTTGGCTTACCAGACGACGTCTAGTCTTAGGCCTCTTTCACACGAGGCCACTGGTGTCCGGCACCGGTGGCCGCCACCGGTTACCTTGTGCAAATAGCGCCGTGACACTAGTGGCTCATCGATACACCGCTCCTTGTCAGTCGGAAGAATGGCGTCAAACGAAGAGCTCCTTCTCGTTGCCTTGCTGGCTAAAAAGAAAGCGAAGAGACGCTCTCGAGAGAGTAAAATGCATGTGCATCCGATGTTGTCATCGCGAATGGACAAAGGACTGCATAATACGCGTTTTAATGATTTGTGTGCTGATGAGAAGAAGTTTTTCAACTTCTTTCGGATGAGCAAGCCATCATTTGAAGAACTTCTCATCCACATCAGGAGATATATCACAGGGACTAGCACTAGCATGAGAAAATGTATTACACCAGAGGAGAAGTGGCGGTAACTGGTGGCGCCATGTGAAAGCTCCCATTGGAAACAATGCTTTACAGCGAGTGGCGGCAACTGCGAGTGACGGACTCTAGTTGCGGGACTGAGACACCGCAAAGCTGGTCGCCCGCCAGTTACCCGGTCGGCTAACTGCAGTGGCCTCGTATGAAAGGCTCCATTGAATAGTATGGGACGCAACTAGTTACCGTCACCGGTGGCGGGCACCAGTAGCTTGGTGTGAAAGACAGTCTTATCGCCACTTTGATCATTCTGGAGTGCAACTTTCCTACTTTACCATCTTCATTGTACCCAGAGAAATACAAAAGTGTCCTAGGGTCGGAGCCAGGTCTAGGAGTGTCTGCCATCTTTTAATTTTGTAAACAACTAATTAATCAACTAACAAATTTTGTTACCTTTTGATAATTAATCTAACTAATTAATCAACTAACAAATTTTGTTACTTTTTGTCAGACCTTTGGTCTGCAAGAGTATGCGAGTTATTATTTCGCTTTTCTGTGAGGGCTCAGGTGGTTGGCCCTGCACATTATGGAGGGCCGAGATGGTTGGCTCTCGCCTGTTAGGGGCGCAGGCTGGATATAGAGGCTTTTATAGTGACACCTGTGATCGGCAGGTGAAGGTCCGTTTTCTGGGATGGTCAACCCTTAGTTTAGGTTGACTACCACCTGGTGTCCTGGTAGTCAGGGCCTTTAGAGATATTTTGGTTCAAATTCTTCCAAAAGCACCAAATTTGGCCCAGATGTTGCCCATGCCATGCTCTTTCGATTTCTGACGGGCGCCAAGACGGGCGCCCCTCGGGGCCGCCATATTGGTGAAATACAAAATGGCCGCCACCTAGATTAGAGGAAAATCAGTTAAATATGTTTATAAACCATGTATGATACCACTTTTTAGGGGTTTTCGAAGCCGATAATCCACTTCTGATGTTATTTTGATGATTTGAGGTCAAGGGCAAACCCTCAAGGTCATCTGAAAGGTAATTTTCTGGTCGAACATGTCGGTTTATATATCGCTCAAAGTCAATTACCTCAATTTGAGACCTATACGTCTTTGCCACCTCATCAGCAACCTTGACTTTGTACGATATATAAACATCCTTTCTGCCTTCATTCCTTCTTGAAAACTCACCACATTGAGGTAAGAGGTCAAGAAGGTGCTCTTTGAATCGAGTTGAGTGTGGCTCTTTTTTATCTCGGCATGGGCGACCTTATTCACTCATAAGGTTTTGATACATTTCTCCTAGCTCTGAGAGCTTTTATGAGGTGGTGTCTGCATTTTCGATCATCGCTAATGGCCCTCCCTGACTATGGTGAGATATATGAGAAAAAGATTCAAAAGAAGAAAGGGAGTAAATTAGTATGTAATGATAAAAAATCTTAATAAAATGAACATGGCAACTGTGGTGGTGGTGGAACTTTAGATGGTGAAAGTGGTTGTACCAGTTTTAGGTGATAAGCGAAATTTGAGTGTTAATTACGATTTGACCACAGATGATGGGTTCAAAGGGTAGAGGTACGGGACCCACCGATTCTCGTCACTCGGCAGCGCGAGCAGATTCTCACAAACGGACATAACACTGATGGTGGTAATAGGTGTCACCTGCATGTGCATCAGCCACTACAAGCAAACAGTCTACAAAGTAATTGAACGTTTTCGTTGGTCTTTGCCCAACGCTTAAGGCTGGCATCTACAACATCGGTGACTATCTTGTGGAGGTTAACATCAGTGACTACCTTATGGAGGTTAACCTCCTCACCCTCACATATCACACAGCTCATGGCATTGTTCAAATGATATAATTCGCTGGATGACCTGAGTTATTTTTGGACTATTCTGAGGACCGATTTCTTTCTGAAGTTTCTCTCTTGCCCGTTTTACCCGAGAACTACTATTATAACTCTTACAGGTTTTGTGATACCTAGCCTTATGTGATTTCAGAGATTCTGCAATACCTGAACCATCATTCAGCTGATTAATTGTGATATTGATACCAGGAGGAGGAGTATCGGCACTAAAAGCATTAAAGTCTTTCAGATCTCTCTCAAGAGGTTCAAGTCCCTCCTCTTTAGGAGTTTGCAAGGCTTCATGAGGTTTGTCCAATTGTCAAAGACAAATGAGTTCCCAGTTAATATTTTCGGTAGAAGACAGATTTCACACTAGTAGACGTCAGGTCCGCATGGCATCAGGCACCCCTGTTGCATCTCGGAATGTCGACACTCACAGACACGGAATCTGAAACATCTGAAACAAAAGAAAAACTCAAAAATCAAACACAAGGATATGGCATTGAGTTCATAAAATTAAAATACGTACATTTGTAATTAGACTGATGAACTGCATATGACTGAAAATTAGGAAATAGAAAACTCAAAAACTGACATGTTTGACCCGAAAATTACCTTTAAGATGAACTTGAGGGGTTGATCTTGATCTCAAATCATCAAAATAACATCATAAATGGTTTCCTCGACCTCGAAAACCCCTGAAAAGTGGTATCATACATGGTTTACAGACATATTTAAGTTTTAACTGATTTTCCTTTAATCTGGGTGGCGGCCATTTTGTATTTCACCAATATGGCGGCCCCAAGGGGCGCCCGTCTTGGCGCCCGTCAGAAATCGAAAGAGCATAGTATGGGCAACATCTGGGCCAAATTTGGTGCTTTTGGAAGAAATTGAACCAAACGGCCTAAAAATATCCCTAAGGGCCCTTGACTATGGTGTTTCCTCCGCCGCACTTGTAGTCGCAGTCGAAAGAAAATGAATATATAGCATGCGAGTTTCTTCGGCCACTCAACGATGGATTTAT
The DNA here is from genome assembly GCA_016584305.1 of Chionoecetes opilio. Classification (NCBI taxonomy): domain Eukaryota; kingdom Metazoa; phylum Arthropoda; class Malacostraca; order Decapoda; family Majidae; genus Chionoecetes; species Chionoecetes opilio. The sequence continues at coordinate 262,633 of JACEEZ010025652.1, read as the reverse complement.
AGTTGCTCCTTGGTGGGATTTGAACTCGGGACCTTGTGCTCACCTTCTAGGCCATTGTCGACCGCTTTAAAGATGACCGATAGAGTTTCTCCCGGCAGGATTCGAACTCGGGACATCGAAATCACCACTCCAAGACGCTAACCACTCGGTCACCGCCTCCCCATTGTAATTTAAGTTTAATAATATAAACGTAAAAACAAATACCGTTCCAACTTTTGTATTGTATACACACGGTTATCTACGACCTGGGAACTAATGCTAATACTTTATACGCTAATACTGTGCCACAACACAGCCAGCCGTCACAACACAGCCAGCCGTCACAACTCAGCCAGCCGTCACAACACAGCGCCGCCACAACACAGCCAGCTGTCACAACACAGCCAGCCGTCACAACACAGCAGCCGCATAAACACGGCCATACAAAACAGCCCTCACACACAGCGCCGCACACACAGCAGGTCATAACCAGAGCCATCCAACACAGCCACCGTAAACACCCGCGTCAAAACACCAAGGTCCCATCAACACACACACCATCCAAACAGCGCCCACCGGCACCGCCACCCCAGTAAACAAGCAATACAAAACGTACAAACACAACCGTACCAACGCGCACAACACACGCCATCCTACAGACCTCACAACACAGCGGCAAACACAGCGCCTAACACGGGCACAACACAGCAGCCGTCACAACACAGCGCCGTCACAACACAGCCAGCCGTCACAACAACCAGCGCCACCCCCCAACAACAGCCAGCCGTCACAACACAGCCAGCCGTCACAACACAGCCAGCCGTCAAACAGCGCCGTAACAACACAGCAGCCGTCACAACACAGCCGCCGCACACACAGCAGCCGTCACAACACAGCGCGTCACAACACAGCCAGCCGTCACAACACGCGCCCACAACACAGGCAGCCACAACACAGCCGCCGTCACAACCAGGCCCAGCCGGTCACAACACAGCGCCGTCACAAACAGCGCCGCCATAACACAGCAGCCTACAACACAGCGCCGTCACAACACAGCCAGCGTCACAACACAGCCAGCCGTCACAACACAGCCAGTCACAACACAGCCAGCCGTCACAACACAGCAGCCATCACAACACAGCGCCGCCACAACACAGCCAGCCGTCACAACACAGCGCCGCCACAACACAGCGCCGCACAACACAGCCAGCCATCACAACACAGCGCCCCACAACACAGCGCCGCCACAACACAGCCAGCCGTCACAACACAGCCCGCAGCCGTCCATCAACACAGCGCGCAGAACACATCGCCCAAACACAGAGCCGCCAGAACACAGCCAGCCGTCACAACACAGCAGCCGCCACAACACAGCCAGCCATCACAAACAGCCCAGAAAGCCGTCACAACACAGCGCGCCAGAAACACAGCCAGCCATCACAACACAGCGCCGCCAGAACACAGCCAGCCGTCACAACACAGCGCCGCCACAACACAGCCAGCCGTCACAACACAGCGCCGCCACAACCAGCCGTCACAACACAGCGCCGCCAGAACACAAGTCAGCCGTCACAACACAGCGCCGCAAACACAGCCAGCCGTCACAACACAGCGCCGCCGAACACAGTCAGCCATCACAACACAGCGCCGCCAGAACACAGCCAGCCACAACACACCAGCCCGCCACAACACAGCCAGCCATCACAACACAGCCCAGCCAAAACACAGCGCTGCCACAACACAGCCGCCGTCACAACACAGCGCCGCCACACAGCCATCACAACACAGCGCCGCCCACAACGCCGCAAAAACAGCCAGCCTCACAACACAGCGCCGCCAGAACACAGCCAGCCACACAACACAGCGCCGCCAAACACAGCCGCCATCACAACACAGCGCCGCAGAACACTGCCAGCCGTCACAACACAGCGCGGCCACAACACAGCCAGCCACACAACAGCGCCCACAACACAGCGCCGCCACAACACAGCCAGCCGTCACAACACGCGCCACAGAACACAGCGCCGCCACAACACTGCCAGCGTCACAACACAGCGCCGCCACAACACAGCGCCGCACAACACAGCCAGCCGTCACAACACAGCGCCGCCACAACACAGCCAGCCATCACAACACAGCGCCGCCAGAACACAGCGCCGCACAACATGAGCCGTCACAACACAGCGCCGCCAGAACACAGCCAGCCTTCACAACACACCAGCCTCCACACCGCATCACAACACAGCCAGCCGTCACAAACACAGCGCCCCCAGAACACAGCGCGCCAAAGCCAGCGTCACAACACAGCGCCCCACAACACAGCCAGCATCAAAACGCGCGCCACACACAGCCAGCCATCACAACACAGCCAGCCATCACAACACAGCGCCGCCCACAACACAGCCGCCGCCACAACACAGCCAGCCATCACAACACAGCGCCGCCACAACACAGCAGCCATCACAACACAGCGCCGCCAGAACACAGCCCCTCAAACATGCCGCCGTCACAACACAGCGCCGCCACAACACAGCCAGCCATCACAACACAGCGCCGCCAGAACACACGCCGCACAACACTGCCAGCCGTCACAACACAGCCCGCCACAAACACAGCCCCCAGTCACAACACAGCGCCGTCACAAACAGCCAGCCGCCACAACACAGCGCCGCACAAAACCAACACCCAGCCGCACAAACACAGCACCCGCCACAACACAGCCAGCGTCACAAACACAGCGCCGCCACAACACAGCCAGCCGTCCACAACCACAGCGCCGCACAACACAGCAGCCGTCGCACAACACAGCGCCGCCACAACACAGCAAGCCGCCACAAACACACCCGCCGCCAAACACAGCAGCCGCCCACAAACACAACCAGCCGTTACAAAACACAGCCCAGCCGCCACAACACAGCGCCCCCAAAACACAGCCAGCCTCACAACACAGCCAGCCGGGCAACACAGCGCCGCCAACAAACAAAAGCCAGCCGTCACAAACACAGCGCCGCCCACAACACAGCGCCGCCACAACACAGCCAGCCCAAAACACAGCCAGCCGCACACAACACAGCGCCGCCACAACACAGCCAGCCGTCACAACACAGCCCGCCAGAAACACAGCCAGCCGTCACAACACAGCGCCGCCTAAACGCAGCCAGCCATCACAACACAGCGCCGCCACAACACAGCCACCGTCACAACACACCCGCCGTCACAACACAGCCAGCCTCACAACACAGCGCCGCCACAACACAGCGCCGCCACAACACAGCCAGCCGTCACAACACAGCGCCGCCAACACAGCCAGCCATCAAAAACACAGCGCCGCCTAACACAGCGCGCCACAACACTGCCAGCCGTCACAACACAGCGCCGCCAGAACACTGCCAGCCGTCACAACACAGCGCCACCACAGCCCGCACAACACCCAGCCGTCACAAACACAGCGCCGCCAGAACACAGCGCCGCCACAACACTGCCAGCCGTCACAACACAGCGCCGCCAAAACCCACAGCCGTCAACAAAAAGCGCCGCACAACACAGCCAGCCGTAAACAACACAGCCGCCACAAACACAGCCAGCCATCACAACACAGCGCCGCCAGAACACAGCGCCGCCACAAACACTGCCAGCCGTCACAACACAGCGCCGCCACAACACAGCTAGCCATCACAAAAACAGCGCGCCAGAACACAGCGCCGCCACAACCAGCCAGCCGTCACAACACAGCGCCGCCACAACACAGCCGCCTCACAACACTGCGCCGTCAGAACACAGCGCCGCCACAACACAGCCAGCCACCCACAAACACAGCCGCCGTCACAACACAGCGCCGCTCACAACACAGCCAGCCTCACAACACAGGCCAGCCACACAACACAGCGCCGCCACAACACAGCCGCCCACAACACAGCCAGCCGTCACAACACAAGCGCCGCCACAACACAGCCAGCCATCACAACACAGCGCGCCACAACACAGCGCCGCCACCAACACGCGCCTCACAAACAACAGCCAGCCGTCACAACACAGCGCCGCCACAACACAGCCAGCCGCCAAACAACCAGCCGCCACAACACACCCAGCCGTCACAACTCAGCCAGCCGTTAAAACACAGCCAGCCGCCACAACACAGCGCCGTCACAACACAGCCAGCCGTCACAACACAGCGCCGCACAACACACCCGCCGCCAACAAGCAGCCGTCACAACACAGTCAGCCGTCACAACACAGCGCCGCCACAACACAGCCACCCCGTCACAACACAGCCGCCGCCAAAAACACAGCCAGCCGTACAACACAGCCAGCCGTCCAACACAGCCAGCCGTCACAACACAGCGCCGTCACAACACAGCCAGCCGTCACAACACAGCAGCCGCCACAACACAGCGCCGCCACAACACAGCCAGCCGTCACAACACAGCCAGCCGTCACAACACAGCACCGTCCACAACACAGCCAGCCGCCACAACACAGCAGCCGCCACAACACAGCCCGCTACAACACAGCCAGCCGTCACAACACAGCGCCACACAACACAGCCAGCCGTCACAACACAGCCAGCCGTCACAACACAGCGCCGCCACAACACAGCGCCGCACAAAAACACAGCCAGCCGTCACAACCAGCGCGCACACACACGCCGCCACAACACAGCCAGCCGTCACAACACAGCCAGCCTCACAACACAGCCAGCCGCCACAACACAGCCAGCCGTCACAACACCACCCCAGCCGTCCACAACACAGCCAGCCGTCACAACACAGCCAGGCGCACAACACCCCAGCCGTCACAACACAGCCAGCCGTCACAACACAGCGCCGCCACAACACAGCGCCGTCACAACACAGCCAGCCGTCACAACACAGCCAGCCGTCACAACACAGCGCCGCCACAACACAGCCAGCCGTCACAACACAGCCAGACCGCCACAACACAGTGCCGCCACAACACAGCGCCGCCACAACACAGCCAGCCGTCACAACACAGCCAGGGTCACAACACAGCCAGCCGTCACAACACAGCCAGCCTCACAACAAAAGCGCCGCCACAACACAGCCAGCCGTCACAACACAGCCAGCCGTCAAAAACACAGCAGCCGTCACAACACAGCCAGCCGTAAAAAAACACAGCAGCCGCCACAACACAGCCAGCCGTCACATCACACCCGCCGTCACAACACAGCCAGCCGTCACAACACAGCCTCGTCACAAACACAGCCGTCACAACACAGCATCCGTCACAACACAGCCACCCGGGTCACAACACAGCCAGCGTCACAACACAGCCCAGCCGTCACAACACAGCATCCGTCACAACAAAAGCATCCGCCACACACAGCCAGCCGTCACAAACACAGTCAGCCGTCACAACACAGTCCAGCCGCCACAGCACAGCCAGCGCCACATGCATAGCCAGCCGTCACAACACAGCCAGCCGTCACAACACAGCCAGCCGTTACAACACAGCCAGCCGTCACAACACAGCCAGCCCGTCACAACCAGCCAGCCGCCACAACACAGCCAGCCGTCACAACACAGCCAGCCGCCACAACACAGCCACCGTCACAACGCAGCGCCGTCACAATACAGCCAGCCGTCACAACACAGCCAGCCGTCACAGCACAGTCCAGCCGTCACAACACAGCCAGACGTCACAGCACATCCAGCCGTCACAACACAGCCAGCCGTCACAACACAGCCAGCGTCAAAACACAGCCAGCCGTCACAACACAGCCAGCCGTCACAGCACAGCCATCCGTCACAACACAGCCAGCCGCCACAACCCCTCCCGCCCCGCCCACAACCACCAGCCTACACAGCCAACCCTGTCACAACACAGCCAGCCGTCACAACACAGTCAGCCGTCACAACATAGCCAGCCGTCACAGCACAGCCAGCCGTCACAGCACAGCCAGCGCCACAGACACAGCCAGCCGCACAACACAGCCACCCTGTCACAACAGCCAACCGTCACAACACAGCCAGCCGTCACAGCACACCCAGCCACAACAGCCAGCCGTCACAACACAGCCAGCCGTCACAACACAGCCAGCCGTCACAACACAGCCGCCAATCACACACAGAAGCCGTCACAACACAGCCAGCCGTCACAACACAGCCAGCCTGTCACAACACAGCCAGCCGTCACAACACAGCCAGCTGTCACAACACAGCCAGCCGTCACAACACAGCCAGCCGTCACAGCACAGCCAGCCGTCACAACACAGCGCCGCCACAACACAGCCAGCCGCCACAAGCACAGCAGCCGTCACAACACACCCGCCGTCACAACACAGCCAGCCGTCACAGCACAGCCAGCCGTCACAGCACAGCCAGCCGTCACAACACAGCCAGCCGTCACAACACAGCCAGCCGTCACAACACAGCCAGCCGTCACAACACTAGCGCCTCACACCTGTCGATCCCAATTCCAATTGACAACCACTTTTTTGCAGGTAACTTTATCCTCGTTAACTCACCTTTTCATTACCGTTTTTCCCATATTTGTCTTGCTCTACACCGGCCGTGAGGGAATGAGAGGAGGAGAGAGGGAGGAGTGGAACGATACTGTAGGAAGGGAAGAAAGAGGAGAGGTAGATGGAGGTATGGAGAGGGGTTTATTGGAATGATATATGTTATTTCCTCCAATCATGCTCTTTCTATTGATTAATGACAAATTGATTTATTTCTTTGACGTGTGTGCGTAACGAGAAAGTAGAATACTAACTTTTGATAATTATAAAAATTCTAATTTCTTTCCCCCCATGCCCTTTTTTTGTCTCTCTCTCTCTCTCTCTTCTCTTTTCTCTCCTCTCTCTCTTCTCTCTCCCCTCTCCTCTCTCTCTCTTCTCTCTCTCTCTCCTCCTCTCTCTCTCTCTCTCTCCTCCCTCTCCCCCCTCCTCTCTCCCTCTCCCTCTCTCTCTCTCTCTCTCTCCTCTCTCTCCTCTCTCCCCTCTCTCTCCTCTCTCTCTCTCTCTCTCTCCACCCCTCTCTCTCTCTCTTTTTATGTCCCCTTCTCTCTTCTCTTTCTTCTCGTGTGGTTTTATAGATTGACAGACCTTCATAATATACAGTTTAATTATACTTTCAAGAGGAAGAATAAAAAGAATAAGGGATAAAATAGCTAATAAATCTTGAGGAAGTACCGTGAAGGTAAGGAGAGTAGAGTCCCTCCACCTTGACTCACTTCTTAGTTGTAGGATTGCTATTTCTTCTTTCCTTTATTCTAGGTATTTGTATTAATTATTTTCTCCCCTCCTGATATTTTCATCCCGTGTGTGTGTGAGTATTCATCTAGTTGTATTTTACTGGGCCTGAGCAACGCTCGTATGGCCCCGTCTCCATATCAACATTTATTTTATCATTCATCCTTAGTGCTTAGTGTTGGCCGAAGCCAGCACCCCGGGAGGCGGGTCACAAACCCCCGAATTACACCCGGTACCCATCACTGCTGGGTGGACAGGTGCTCGGGTTTTAAGAAGACCGCCCGTCTGTCTTCGCTCCGCCCGGGGATCGAACCCGGGACTTCTCGGTTGTGAGGCGAGCGTGCTATCCCTTATAACACTACGGAGTTCCCTCATGTGTGTGTGTGTGTGTGTGTGTGTGTGTGTGTGTGTGCGTGTGTGTGTGTGTGTGTGTGTGTGTGTGTGTGTGTGTGTGTGTGTGTGTGTGTGTGTGTGTGTGTGTGTGTGTGTGTGTGTTTTCTAATACTTAATCCTTTTTTTTATCTCTCAGTTTTTCTCATATTTTTCCACAATTATTTTTTCTTTATAT
>JACEEZ010025652.1:237376-249876 GCA_016584305.1 Chionoecetes opilio | reverse complement strand
GGTGGAGAAATAACCCTCGTAAACGGTGGCTTGTTTATCATCTTGTTATTCCTTTGTTCTTGTTGCGCTTTCTTTTCTTCCTATTCTTCATCCTTTTCCTCCTTTTTATCTGCATATTTAGTTGAGTTTTAGTTTTTATCTTCTTATAAACCTTGTTTTGATACACAGTTCCACTTTCTCCCTCTCTGTTTTCTGTTGTCATTGTTTTCACCGTTCTACCTGCCTTTAGCTTTTCCTTCCTTTTTTTCTTTCTATTTTTGAGTAAGTGAGTGAGTGTGTGAGGATTGAGTGAGTGTGTGGGTAAGTGTGTGGTTGCGTGAATAAAAATGTGAGTGAGCGAACGACTGAATGACTGAGTGAGTGAGTGCATCAGTGTGAGTGTGATTGAGAGTGATGTGTCCATGAGGGAGTGAGGTAATGCATCGTGCCAATCCGGTGCCATTATCTTCCTGTATTCCGTAATGAACACGTTTTTGTATCGCCCTGAATATATTATATTTAGTAACCGCCACCTCTTTGGTCCTACGCCTCCCCCCTGCCTGCCCCCTTCCCCCCTAAAGCCTGGAACAATGTGAGCCTCTAATGGGGCTGTAGATTCCAATTACTCTAATCAAATCGAGTCTGGTTGGCTCAGCACGTTAACGAGTGTGATTACTGAGGAATATGTCATGTATTCTTACCTGCAATGATGCCTTTGATTTTAGTCTTGGTTTATTTTCCTTGCTTCTCCTCTGTCTTGTCTTTTCTGTTCCACCTAACCGTATGTACTGATGACCCTGTTTCTTCTATTTTCTTACTCTTCCCTTCTTTTTTTCCTTCTTTCATTGTATATCCTTCTTTTACCTCTCTCTTGCATCATATTTTGCTTGCATTGTTGTTTCTTACCCTTCCTACCGGCCTTCCTTCTTTGCTTCCTTCTTATATTCGTATTACCTCTCATCTTCCTTTTACATACCTATCTCATGTTATGCTTGATTGCAGTTTCCTTCCCTTCCTTGCTTCCTCTCTATATTTATTTCGTCCTTCTCTTCTTTCGCAATATTATATATCACTTATATATCCTTTATTCCGTATCTCATGATTTCATCACAATGTTTCTTCCACTTCCTTCCATCATTCCTTCCTTCTTTCCTTCTATTTATTAATTCTGTCCATCTCACATTCCTATCCTCCTATTTTCGTTTTCTCAACAAACTCCATTCTCTCACTTCCATCAATTTCCATTCCCATGCATTGTTTCCCATCCTGATACTCGGTGCCATTACCTTCCTGTCCTTTTCCTCCTCCTGTCGTCCACTGATCTGACCTTTCCTGTCCTATTCTACTTGTCCTCACATTCCCTTCTCTCTCTCCCTCTGTCCCTTTCCCTATCCTCCCGTCACGCCGCACCAATATATATTTCAAGTTCAAACGGCTGCTGGGCTGTACCTTCGGGTGTCTGGTGGCATGGCGGAGGCAAGGAGGTGGTAGGTGAGGAAAGGGGGAAGGCGGTAGGGGATGGTATGTAGCGTGGTGGTCGAGCAAGAGTCGTCCCAGCCATCTGGTAGTGGTGAGATGAAATTATAATGGTCGGATTTCGTGTCAAGGTCTCCAACGAGCCTTACATTTGGAGCTGAGAGATCAAGGGGTCATCTGTATGTGAGTATGTGTGTGAGTATATATGTGTGTGTGTGTGTGTGTGTGTGTGTGTGTGTGTGTGTGTGTGTGTGTGTGTGTGTGTGTGTGTGTGTGTGTGATTATGTGTGTATGTGTGTGTGAGTGTGTGTGTGTGTGTGTGTGTGTGTGTTTGTATGTATGTATTTTGTTTATATATATATATATATATATATATATATATATATTATATAGTATATATATATATATAATATATATATATATATATATATATATATATATATAGTATATATATATATATAATATATATATATATATATTATATATATATATATATATATATATATATATATATAAAATATATACATATATATGTGTGTGTGTGTGTGTGTGTGTATTTAGTTGTATTTACCTAGTTGTGATATACGGGAAATGAGTTACGCTTGTGGGGTTCCGTCTCCTTGTCTCAAATGCTAAATCTTAGTTTTTAAATCATGAATATTAGTGGCATCTATGATTTCACTGTCCAGGCTATCCACATATCAATGCAACGATAGGATAAACTTTGCTTCATAATTTCCTTCAAACACCTTGTCCTCTTAAGTTTCATCCTATGACCTCTTGTGGCTCCTACTGCTGTACATACATGTCCTCTTTGTCATTTCTCTCCATTCCTTACATCCTCTATACATTGCTATCAGTCTCCTCTTTTTCTTCTTTCCTATTATGATCATTCAATCAATCAATCATTGGGGGCATATGCCGGGGGGCGCGTCGCCTCGCCCACCCTACGACGCCACTCCCGGGGGTCACCACGCGCGAGTTCCCATGCAGGCTCCTTTCCCATACCAAGCAGCTCTCGACAAGAAACATTAACTTGCCCCAGCCACGAGCCTTGCGGGTGGCCCCTTGGCCTCCTCCACGCCGGATTGTCTCTTACAGATACAACCCGATGAGAAGGATCGGTTTCAGGGTAGCGGGCCACATGCCCATATAGCCGAAGTTGGCGCTGACGGACTGTGCAGGTAATAGGCCTCGATTCAGTCTCACGGTGCAATCGCTGATTTGACACGTAATCATCCCAGCGATACCCCATGATTCTGCGAAGACACTTATTACCAAAGGCATTGATTCGTCTCTTCAAGTCACTATTTAGTGTCCATGTCTCACAACCATAGAGTAAGACAGGGATCACAAGCGATTTGAAGATCCGGATCTTTGTCCTCCTGCACAGGTACCGACAACGCCAAATACTCCCGCTGAGCGAGTCCATAACACCGTGGGCTATGCCAATCCGCCGTAAGACTTCTTGACGTGACCCGCCGTCATTATGGATTGCGCTACCAAGGTATGTAAAACTTTCCAAGATCTCAATGTCCTCACCACACGCATGAACAGACTGTACTGCTTCATCTAGTAAGTCTCCAAACACCTGGACCTTGGTCTTGAGCCAGGAGACCTCAAGTCCCAAAGGCTTTGCCTCCTCGTGCAGCGCCTCGAGAGCCATCACCAGGACCTCCAGCGACTCAGCAAAGATTACTGCATCATCGGCAAAAACAAGATCAGTGATCTTGGTGTTGCCAACGGATGCTCCACAATCACTTTGATCTACAACCTTGTCCAATACCCAGTCCATACAAGCGTTGAAAAGTGATGGGGCAAGGACGCACCCTTGCCTCACTCCTGTATTCACAGGAAAGAAGCTGGATACACCTGCCACACACTTCACAGCACTCTCAGTCCCAGAATACAGACCAGTTATCAAACCAATAGTCCTTGCAGGAATCCCTCGATGATGAATTATTATGATGGCAACCCCGATTTCTTCAGCCTCTCCTCATAGGTCAGGTCTGAAAGGCTGGGAACAATCTTTGCGGCTGCTCTTTGTGTTTTCTCTATGTTCTTTACATCCTTCCTCTTGTGCGGAGACCAAACTACTGTGGCGTACTCCAGTCTAGGGCGCATCATGGCCACAATCCATTTATTACCTCCGCCAACGAAGTTGGAGGGAGGTTATGTTTTCACCCCGATCTGTCTGTCTGTTTGTTTGTTTGTTTGTTTGTTTGTTAGTGTACAGGATTTCTCAAAAAGTTACGAATAGATTTGGACCAAACTTGGTATACCAAGTCTATTTGGTATAAGGAAGAACTGATTTAATTTTGGATGAAATCGAATCACAACTGTTTGTTTTAGAGCGCATACCTCCGGCGGAGGTATGCGCTCTACTGAGTGCCCCCCCCCTCCCCTAGTTCATCATGTCCTGGTCCATTTAGCCAAGTAGAGGACCCTACCATTGAGCCCGTGACCAATTTCTCTTGATCAAGGTTTGAAGGTGGATTTTAAATGATTCGAGGATACCGAACAAAATAAGCCCCCATGTCCCTCGTAAAAGTGCGGGCTAACTCCACCAGGGGGCAAAATCCAAGATGGCCATCGTGAAAACTAGATTTGTCATATCTTCACTCATTTAATAGCTATTAATATGTTCTTGGTGTCTAAATGTATGTTTTTTTAGGTCAAGGAAAGCAATAAAGACATCATCGAGTGAATTTGTGGACAAACAGTCATTGTAATTGCTTATTTTATTAAAAAATGAAGACAAAACATTTCAATATTCATCATTTTCGAGAACCGTATCACGCTTATTGGCCATTAATCACATGAAGCTTTTTTTCACTGGATTATAACTCAAGTTGATGTTACTGAAAAAAGATGTAGCCCAATTCATCTCAAAACGTGTTACAAGAACTCCAAGTAACACGATATGGCTGATACACAATTTGAATTTGTTCTATTAGTATGTGTATATTGCCGATGTATTCTAGGTGTCAACAAATAGGTTTTTCAGACCAAGGTTTTCAATGCTAATATACATGAATTAATTTGTTTAATCAAAATTGAAAACAATTATTGATTTATCCTAACTCATTACATATTTCAGATAAATCAGGCAAAATCCACAACCTATCATAACTATTTAACTGACAATTATGGATAACATGAATGGGCAATATTATACATCAATGTCATTATCCTCGTCTTCATCATATGAATCGCTCTCTCCTGAATCAGTATCTCCTGGTGTTAGGTCTTGAAGTTAAACGACATCCTTCAAATGCATTGGTAGTGCTGGCCTTGTGTATCGCACTGGCTTACACAAGCCATTCTCAACAGCCCATCCACGTGAAAGTGGAGACGGAGAAGGATCTACCTTATGATAATTGAGAAGCATGTGTGTTTGATAATTTCCTCTTGTTACCTTCAGGTCATGTGAATCTCTATCTGGTGGAAGTCTCAGTGTTGATTTTCTCTTCATCTGGTTCCATTTTCGTGCCCTTGCTTCACTCATAGATTTGCTCACCTTGTCATTATAGATGTATCTTAAGGTGAATATTGCCATGTCATTCAGAACAGATTGTGTGACCGGCAATGACTTGCCAAAACAACACAGCAGAGCACGTGCATCATCTGAAATTTCCTTGCTAAAAATTGATGCTCTCCCGTGGCCAAAAAAGGCCTTTGTGGTGTCTGATCCGCTGTGAATATGTAATTGAACTATAATCTCTGCTACCTCTTTGGAGCATAGTATTTTACAATCTATGATGTTTTTCTTCCTCTTGACTGCTAACACTCCATCTATTGTATGGGCAACATATGCAGACAAAACTAGAACGTCTGTATCTTCAGCATCAATGACAACATCAGTATCAATGCCTGATCTTCTGATTTGGGAATATATAAAGAAGAGAATCGTGTCTGCTTCGATGAGTTCACATTCAAAATTGCCAATTCTGTCTCCTCTTGATAAATTCCAACACTTTGGACCCACTGAATATACAAACTGGACATTGGGATGTTCACAGCACCTTAGACGGATCTCATCTGGAGAAATGACTGCAAGCGTTGTTTATTAGCTGGATTGTGCAACAAATCCTGGAAAGCTCTAGCTGAGGGAAATTTGTCTGAAGGCCGGATGAAGATGTTCTTAGAGCCTTCAATATTACTAGAGCGAAGATTTCGTTCACTGTCTTTGATGGTAAATGGCAAGTCATAGCGGTCATTCACCAACACAATCTTTGAAGCATTTTTGTGTCTGGACATTATTATGGACAACATCTTGGAAGCATAGTCCCGCCATGTGAAGCTAGTACCATCTGATTGTTCACGGTCCTCAAATGATGGGGTTGACAGACGCCATATGAATCCCATATCAACTATAGCAATGTACTCCTTGGAATCCAAGGTCTCCATATATAATTTATTCACCAATTTGGACTTTCGGGTCTTTCTCATTGGCCCGTTAACGTTGTATATGGGAAAACATTCATCTGTCACTCGATATTCCATCACGTTAATGAGGTTAAGCTTGTCGTCGTGTGCTTCTGCTAGTGCTATGATGGTCCCCATTGCCTTGTTCTCCATGGCCTCTAATTTGGTAACCTTGTCAGTATTGTCACCTATGACAGGTGGTGGATTACTGAAGTTCCGTCGTGAGTTTCTGTGCACTGTAGAGTAAAATGGTATATTGTCACTCAACATGCGGTCATTGCAGAATATCCTGAACAGATCTTCACCATCGTGATGAGCAGACTCGAAGTCATCAACAAGTGCAGTAGAAGCCAGAACACCAGATTGAAGAGATCTCAGATTAGGATTGTCTGTGTTGAATGGGTCACAGGAAAATTCAGTGATGCAGCTATCAGTATCCTGTACCGCCTGCTCATCCAGCTTCAAACGTGTTTGTGTGTTTTCACTGTGTTGCTGTTTTGACAGGGTACTCTGTGCCATGGTATGTAGAGATGATCTGACTTGGTTGACGGAGTTAACATTTCTTGAATCAGTGAGCAACATCTTCTCATTTTTGAGGATTTTAAGCCAACCAGCTTTCATCTTCGATCATTTTTTCGTGGTCATCTCTATCCACAGATCAAGAGGTAAACAAGAGTAAGGTTTACCAGGGATTGACTGGGAAAACAAACTATCCCTCATGTAGGCTGTTCTCTCCTCAGGAAGATTGCTCAGCTCCAGCCAGTACTCCACCATCCACCTTCCATACTTGCTGTTGTCATAGATCTGCATCTAGGGCAACATCAAACGTAGAGATGCTTTGAATTCTTCCCAGTTCTGAGTTCTTAGGGCATGCAAGTTCATCATCAGAATCTCAGTCATCTCAAGAAAAGACATCCAGTATTTCCCCATTGGAGTACCTGAATTTGTTATCCTTTCAAACTCTTCTGCAACGATAGTTATGATGTTTGGGTTTGATTCTAGTAAGGCATAGCTCTGTTCACATTCTTGGAAGGATGATGATGGGTCTCTCAAAATCACCAGTTGACATTTGACATCTTCAGGCACAGAAGCACCATAGCACAGGCTGTATAATATGAGTCTTCGCATGAGTGCTTCATACATCAAGCGCAGACATCGAATGTTTCTCTTGTAGTGTTTGCCTCTTAATGCCTGGTCAACAGAACCTTCTGCGATTACTCCTGCCATGACGAGAACATCTGACAAACCTGATCCATGGAAGCGTTTGTCGATGGCATAGATAAATGAGCAATGGATGTGAAAAGGCCCCATACAAGGTAAGATGATGTTAAATTGATCTGGGTGTTCATACCGAATCTGGACAATGAATGTGTACACAGGCTGATCACCAACTAGCTGTATGAATGGCATGTTCTTGGCTATGGCTACAAATATTAATTCCTTCATCACTTCATGAACCACTGATTTATGTGGTGGATTTGGGAATGTCAGGAAATAATAGGGTTTGCTCTTCACCACTGAAGGCTGAACAGAGGCTTGGAACCCTGCAAAGGCACCCACGGTTTGTTCAGAAACTACTCTGGGCTTCATATTCTCATCAAGACGTGCCAATACATGAATAAGGCTTCTCTTACGCTGCATATTTGTGTCATATGGGGCGTCTATATTGGCTGCTAGTCTTATGCTTGGTGTACCACGTTGAACTGTTTTGTATGGCTGTACAAGATGTTGAGAAGCACACAGGGCTTTCATATCGTCGGCTGTGGGAATGCTCAGAGATTGACGTGAAACAGCAGAAGTCTCCACCAAATCTTGTGGCTGGACAAACATGACATTGGTTAGATGAGATGTTGTTTGCTCCAGTCAGAGTATCGTCTTTGAAGTCATCATTGTCCATAACTGTTGTACCTGGTTGGCCCATGGCAAGCTCATCAGGACATGCTCTATTTGTTTCGATGTCAAACTTGGCCCACGCATCATAAAGATTCAGAACATCCTTATAGCTGATTTCAAGAGAAAACTTATGCATCAAGTCAATTATTTCTCGACTTCGAGTCAGGCCATGTAGCGTCACTGCCAGCTTCACCTTGAATGATGTTCGTTTCCCCGTTATGTATGAAGTTAGCAGAGATGTCAGTGCCAGAACTGCCGGGTCTTTTTGGTCTTCACCAGCCTTTGGCTTCTTCAACAAGGTTACAAATTTGTACAAGAGCTCGTCCGAGTCCTCTGAGTCCACCAATTCATCGACATGAGGTGGCCATGACATCACTTGTGCCTGTGATGCATGTGCATTGATCCGTTGTGCTACGGTCGAAATCAGTTGGTCGTCAGTTCCACCCCAGCAGTTGTTAGCAGCTTCTGCATAACTACCCCCAGAATAGGTATCATAAACCAATGCACTGTGGTTCTTCTGGTATCGTTCATGAAAGCCTATGCGATCGTGAAATTCTTCCTGTATCATAGTTTTGATGGTGCATGATTTCACCACTCCAACATTCATTCCAAAATTACGTAGCATCTGAATATAATCTGAATATAATGAATTAAGGCTCTGTAATGTGCGAAGTTCATGCTGCTCCAGCACAACATTTCGGATATGTTTGAACCACATCTCTTTCACTTCTGATAAATGCACATGCTGCAGATGAAGATTGGGATCATCTTTTCCTGTATCTGAGGTGGCTGATATGTACTTTACCCAACATGTTCGGTGATAACGGATTTCAACTGCAAATAGGTCTGAAGTTGACTCAATAAAGGTCAACAGCCGTTCTCTCATGGTAAGATCTTCTAAGTACATAGTGTGGCTTTTGAAGGCATACCATGCATTCAGCTGTTGCATGATATGCCACTTGTCTCTTCCGCGATGTTTCTGGTCTTCAGGTTTCATACACCATATGCATAGGTTCTTGTCATGTACTAAACCTGTGATCGAACGTGTTTGTCTTGTACCAGTTTCAATTGGACCTTGACTTGACAAGGGGTCAGTTTGCATCTGTGCTGTAGTTCCTACATTTTCAGCATGGCATTTCTCTTTTCGACTCAGGGCTTGCTGCAGTTTTCTACTATTGAACAAGTTCAGCTTACAATTTTAATGGAAGTACACACCATTCGATCCATTTTCCCAGACAACTTCATCATACACTGAACCAAAGATATCCAGCCCTACCCATTGCTTTACATGCTCCTTACGATTGTTCCAGACATCTAGGTTTGTGTTGTTCCGATCTTCATCACAATCAAGATGTCACAAGATACAGGAACCAATGGCTGAATCTTCACTCCTCCGCTTTCGACTTTTCTGTGGTGGTCTCGACATCTTCCAATCTGTAAACAAAAAAGGACATGTTATTAAAAAGATGATAATAAAGCAATCATATCTTAATAAATTTAACTGTAAATCAATGACTAAATATGCTTGATACGATTATTGACGATTATTGACATCTTTCGTGTTCATTTTTTAATAAAATATTTAATTACAATGACTTTAGTCCACAAATCCACTCTATGGTGTCTTTATTGCTTTCCTTGACCTAAAAAACATACATTTAGACACCAAGAACATATTAATAGCTATTAAATGAGTGAAGATATGACAAATCTAGTTTTCACGGCGGCCATCTTGGAGTTTTGCCCCCTGGCGGAGTTAGCCCGCACTTTTGCGAGGGACATGGAGGCTTATTTTGTTCAGTATTCTCAAGTCATTTAAAACCCACCTTCAAACCTTGATCATGAGAAATTGGTCACGGGCTTAATGGTAGGGTCCTCTACTAAAAGGCCGTTCTGGTGTTTCTTAGAAGCTTATGATTATTTAGGACCAATAAATATATTAGTGTGTTTCTCTGGTGATTAGTCGTCGTAAATTATTACTCCAAGATCTCTTTCTTCACTTGATTGATATTGATTGTCTATCTTCCCATTATGTAATTCCATCTTATTCTCTTCGCATTCTTACCAAATTCTAATATTTTTACTTTTAAATTCCATTTTCCATTTTTTACTCCATTTATATATTATATCCAAATATGCATGTAGGAGTCTGCAATCCTCCCCCTTTACAACCTTCTTCATAATGTTTACATCATCCGCAAACAGAGTCTGTAACTTTTCACACATCTCCACCCTGACGCACATTCTTTTATTATGGTTCTCATCTGTCTCCCTTTTAGGTAGTCCATCATCCATTTCAGGACATTCCCATCCAGTCCTCCTTCGTATTCCAGTTTCCATAACAATCTTGTATGGGGTATCTTGTCAAATTCTTTCTTCAGATCCAAGTAAGCGCAATCCAACCATCCATAGTTTTCATGTACTACCTCGATCACCCTTGAGCAGTAGCATTGCAGGTTTGAGATACAGGAACTGGTTTGTATCGCTCTGAATCCAAATTGTCTGTCTGACAGGATACTAATTTTCTCAAGATACTTAACCCATCTGTCTCTTTCTATCTTCTCACATAGCTTTCCTATATGTTACACTAGTTATATATACTGGTCTGTAATTTAGCGGTTCCTCCCTGCTTCGTCCTTTATATATAGGTGAAATTCCTGAAGGGGGCTCCAATTGCATTCAGTAAAAAACTTATGTAATCCCCAAAAGCTTACTTCTCTATAATTGTATCTTCCTTTTCTATTTATCTCATCTTTCGGTTCCACAATAAGTGTCTGTATTCATCTAGTTATATTCATCTAGTTGTATTTTTACAGGGCCTGAGCTACACTCGTATGCCCCCGTCTCCATATCTACATTCATCCTTGGTGCTT
The DNA here is from genome assembly GCA_016584305.1 of Chionoecetes opilio. NCBI lineage: Eukaryota > Metazoa > Arthropoda > Malacostraca > Decapoda > Majidae > Chionoecetes > Chionoecetes opilio. The sequence continues at coordinate 239,227 of JACEEZ010025652.1, read as the reverse complement.
AGTGTTGGCCGAAGAAACAATCACCCCGGGAGGCGGGTCACAAACCTCCAGCTAACACCCGGTACCCATTCACTGCTGGGTGGACAGGGGCTTGGGTTTTAAGGAGAGCGCACATCTTTCTCTGGTCTGCCCGGGGATCGAACCCGCGACTTCTCGGTCGTAAACTGAGCGTACTAACCACTACACTACGGTACTCCTAGGGCCGATTTCTCAGTCGTCCCCTTTCGTTGGGGTCCTTACCAACGAACGGCCATTTCCATCCCCAACAACAAAATCCGATTTCTTTGTCGTCTTTTGGGCCGCTGTTGGTTTGTATCGATACCATAGATTGGAACCTTTGGGGACGCCGGGTTGGGGAGCATAGGGCCTCCCCAACAATGCTTACTAATGCAATTATTTATCAAATACCACTAATTCCTACTTCCAAATGGTTATATTTTCTTCTGAAAAAGATGTAAACAATTATCAGACAACGCATCAACACGTTAGAGGGTTATAATGAAAGAAAAAGAACAGTTTTAAAAGAACTTGGATGGCCGCGGTGAATGCACGTCACCAGCTGTCAAGCAGACAACATATTTTTCACGGCCATCTGCCTTAATAAATTATTTTATCTGTCACCCTATATTCTTATATACTTCAGTAATATTGTAGGTATATATGCGCAAGATATACAAAAGTATATGTGAACTTGTTATTGTAAATAAAAGTAATAATTATAAATAAAAATTCATATTATATATAATTTAATATAATATAATTTATATATACTCAAATATAACAAAATATAATTTATAAATTAAAGTAGAATATTATAAATAATAATCGTTGATATTATTTATGTGTGTAAATAGTAATTATTTACTGACTTTGGATGGAATATTTACATTTTTCGCCACTCAGGCATACCAACAGTACCGAATCTGCCGTCTTTGATTCGTTGGTATCCTTACCATGTTGGGGAGCTCCTGGTTCACGAAAAAAGCGACTAAGAAATCGGATATCTTTGTTAGTAAGGACTGTTACCAGGTTGGTAAGGCTTTTGGTTAGGGAGCTTACCAAAGGACTAAGAAATCGACCCCTAGTGTGTATGTGTGTGTGTGTGTGTGTGTGTGTGTGTGTGCGTGTGCGTGTGCGTGTGCGTGTGTATGGGTGGGGGGGAGTGGATGATATTGAGAGAGAGATGGAGAAAAAAGTTATCATTGAATGAACTTACTATTATTACTTAGCCAGTAAAGAAAGCAGGTCGTCCTCTTGACTGCCTGCTTTGAAGGAATGTTGAGCCTTTATCACTTCTTTCACCTAAAGATTACTCCTTTCTTCCTCGCATTTCTTCCCTGTATTTTTCTTTTTATATATTTTTTCATGATCATGGTTGTAAAGCTAGTTATATTGTGCCTTTTAATATGTTTTTAGAATGAAAAAATGGGGATTTTATGTTGTTGTAGGAATTTACATGTGGGTTTGCTGAAATAAACTCGACTTTTGAAGGATATACAGTATATGCTGTTAAACATTTTTTTTGGAGGGAAATACGCGGTTATTTGAAAGGTATGTTGCGTAATGTGCGTAATATTTTTTTGCAATTATTATTTTTTGGTAAAAAGTAGAGGTCACTTAAAATGGTAGAAGAGCAAGGTTTATGTACAATTTTCTTGTGACGAGGACTAAAACCTACCTGAAATTCAATCTCCATCAAGTATTTTTATTTTCTTTGGAAGCAGAGGAAGGAGGAAGTGGAATAATAAATTCGCTTCAAGTGTCATAATTTGCAAGAGAACAAACTCATAAGAAATTCGAGCTTACCTGGATACACTATTCTATACAAAATTTCCTTTAACATCGAATGCA
>JACEEZ010025652.1:227376-232376 GCA_016584305.1 Chionoecetes opilio | reverse complement strand
ACGATAAGATAAGATAATTTGATCCTATCTAGACACTTTGCAAGTACCAACGACAAGGTTATTGACTATACAAAGCGCCACCACGCCAGGACGAACCTGGGGGGCTCGAACCGCTGACCGAATGAAGGGACGCTGCACGCGAGCCCACATCTCTACCAACCGAGCCACCCTGACGGGTAGGGCGCAACGATTGACTGAATGAATGAAGGTAATAAAAAACAAGTGAAGACATACTAATTGATTGATATGTGTGTGTATGAGTTTTGGAGTTTACAGGAAATGTCGTAGTACTTGTGTGTGTGTGTGTGTCATTCATCTGTGTGGTCTTGTTCACGCGAGTCAGACTCGCGTTCGCCAGTTTCACCTTCCTGGTGTAAGCTTGGAGCTCATTAATACCGATCTTAGGGTAATGCTGGGACCTCACACACCACACACTCCCATCTCCTTGCTCAAGGGAGACGAGTAACTACCCTAATTTCTCAGCGGAAAACTCCCCGGGAATGAGCGGGGCCGGGGATCGAACACCGGACCACAGAATAGTGCCAGACGCTTTAACCCGCCAAACCGTTCAGGCGGTGGGTTAGAGACGATCATACACCATCATACTTGCCCATAGGATGAAACGAGAGAGGGAAGAAGATATATAAAGAGAAGGAATATTTGGAAGTAGGTTGGGAGGTAATGTGATGAAGGGAAGGAATAAAGGACAGGAGAGAGAGTAGGTTAAGGAGAAAGAGAAGAAAGATATAGAGGGAAGCATAGTTTACATGACTGGAGTTAATTTGGTAAGCGATTGGTCAGAACACACACACACACACACACACACACACACACACACACACACACACACACACACACACGTAGTGTTGAGGTAGTGTGGAGGTAGTGTGACACCTATGATGATTTGATTTGAGGCTCATGCTGCACCCTGGCGCCCTCCGTAGTGTAAGGGTTAGCACGCTCGGCTCACAACCGAGAAGTCCCGGGTTCGATCCCCGGGCGGAGCAAAGACAGACGGGCGGTCTTCTTAAAACCCGAGCCCCTGTCCATCCAGCAGTGAATGGGTACCGGGTGTTAGCCGGGGGTTTGTGATCCGCCACTTGGGGTGATGGCTTCGGCCAACACTAAGAACTAAGGATGAATGATAAAAAATGTTGATATGGAGACGGGGCCATACGAGCGTCGCTCTGGCCCTGTTAAATACAACTAGATGAATACAACTAGATGAATACACACATACACACACGCACACACACACACACACACAAACACACACACACACACACACACACACACACACACACACACACACACACACCTTGAATCATTACAGAACCGGAGCGCAAAAAAACACTCAATGAAATGAAGTCAGTGGCAATACGGTTGAAGACTGAGCTTACCTGACATCTGGTGGCCGTCTGGGAACCTCCCGTCAGCTCTAGTACGTCGGGTCAAGGGTGTCAGGCTAGACTTATTTGCCAATATTCTTTATCAAACTACAATTCAGTGTTGACATGGTCAACATAGGTTATCGCAAAAGAAAATATAAGGGTTTATCATTATTCATGGCGTTATAATGAGGATTGTTGGCAAAATAAAAGCATACGACCATATTTCCTTCAACACTCCATCCAATGATTTAGAGGAATGCATCAAGTCGGGTGTATGGGTAAATATTGCCTTCATGCATGCAAAGAGAAGGTAAACGAACCAAATAATGGTGACATGATTTCAATTTCTTGCAAGCAATGGTGAAAGATATGGATAATTTCGCCATTCAACATTTCCTTCTTGTACGCTGCCAAAGGTACGACTGTGCGATGCAATCTAAACATAAACAACAGAGTTGGCCGTGTGAGATGACGAGGTATGTCTGTGCTGTGGCGCTGATTGCAAGTCAAATTCAACCTTCAACACAGACCAACACCCATGATCTTGATGCTGGCCTAGGGTTGATAAAGTCCTTGGGTTTGGTTTACTATTGAAAAGGACGAAACGTTTGTTTATGTTCAGGAAAAGTTGTACAGCACCCGGCAGCGAGTTTTACAACTATTTTTTATTTCTGAATGAAAACATGATCTACAAAGGCTTACCATTTAATTGTATTACATTTATTATACTGGACTTAAATCATGCAATAAGTATCATCTAATTATTGTATCTCCATCCCTCTTCAGCATTTCCCCCTCTTTCTTTCCTCCTTTCTCCTCCTCTCCAGATGGCTAAGTTTATTCTAAGATGGCACTCTTCTAAGAAAAAAAAATCACGCTGAAGCCCATAGTGCTAGTAGGCAAATATATTCCTTCCTTAGGTTGTATAATCTTTCCTTGAGGGCTCAGGGGATTGGCTTGCATATTCTGGAGGGTTATGATAGTTGGCCCTCGCCCGTGGTGGCGCAGGCTGGATTTTTATAGTGACAACTATGATGGTTTGATTTGAGGCTCATGCTGCACCCTGGCGCCCTCCGCTGCATATACAGTCGCAGTCGAAGGTGAGGTTGATGGGTATCTTCGGCCATTCGACGATAGAAGAAACAGTTGCTCCTGGCGGGAACTGAATTCGGGACCTTGTGCTCACCACTACCAGGTTCTAATCTTCCGGCCACCGCGTTAAAGATAGTTGAAAGAGCTGCCTCTGGCGGTATTCTACAAAGACCCTACACGCAAGATAGAAAAGCAGGTGTTTCGGAGTGTGCTGTCGTGTTTGGACAACTGCTAGGTGGCAGCACCGGCGCTCGTTGTTTTATTGTATATATATTAGTTGCTACTTCGTTTGTAAATATGTCTGTGTGGCGTAGTGGATAGAGAGCCCAGCTGCGGTTCCACGAGCCCGAGTTCAATTCCCACCAAGTATTGTTTTATCTCAGTATATATTTTTATCATGTCTGATTGTGTATGTGTGTAAGTGTGTGTGCTAAAAATGCATTGAACATTTATCTTGATGTCAAAGGGAGTAATAATTTGATTTAAATAAGTCTCAATCAACAGTTACATTGGACGCCACAGATGGCGCTCGTGTTAGACATCACAAATTATGCTTAGGCTAGGGCCTCAGGTTACTTATCTTGCTGGTAGGGTCTTTGGTATTCTAACTCTAGACATCAAGCTCACCACTCCAAGACGCTAACCACTCGGCCACCGCCTCCCCCTGAGAGAGCGATTGCCTTTTGTATCTTATCATAGTCACATCAAGGAATGGTTCCTAGCATGGAGCCCTCACTACCACTTTCCTTCCTTTCCTGGTTTTCTCCTCCCCTTCCAACCATTCCATTACTTCATGATGCAACGCGTAGCAGAGGTTGACCAAGAATCTTAAGTAAATTTCTGAACGATAGGTCGCGGGAATTAATCAGGCTTAACATTTTTAAAGGAAAACTTACGACAAACTTCCTCCTTCCTTCCTTCGGTTGCTCTCTTCCCTCTTCGACACCTAATCCCTTCCTTCTTTTCCTTATACTCTCTACACCTTTTCCCTTCTCTCCTCTACTGTGTTCCTTCCTCCTTTATCTGTAGCTTTCTATATTCAGTTTTTTTCTTCCAATTGCGATTCTCTCTCTCTCTCTCTCTCTCTCTCTCTCTCTCTCCTCTCCTCTCTCTCTCTCTCTCTCTCTCTCTCTCTCTCTCTCTCTCTCTCTCTCTCTCTCTCTCTCTCTCTCTCCTCTCCTCTCTCTCTCTCTCTCTCTCTCTCTCTCTCTCTCTCTCTCTTTCTCTCTCTCTCTCTCTCTTTTTACTGCGTACATTCCTTCTCCTCTTCCTCCTCCTTCTACCCTTCTCTTCCTCCTCGTCCTCGTCGTCGTCCTCGGCCCTCATAAAGTTTATACTTGCCGCTTCCTGCCACAAGTTGTAGTGAAACGAGGAACAGACACACACACACACACACACACACACACACACACACACACACACACACACACACACACACACACACACACACACACACACACACACACACACACACACACACACACACACACACACACCACACAACATACACAACACACACACCATAACAAACACCACACATAACATCACACACACACACACGCATACACATATGCACACACACACACACACACACACACACACACACACACACACACACACAAACCTCCTGAACGGCTTCGTGCGTAAGAGCACCAAGCGCCATTCTGTGGTCAGGTGTTCGATCCCCGGCCCCGCTCGTTCCCGGGGATTTTTCCAATGAGAACTTCGTGTGGCTACTGTCACCATTAAGCAAGGGGATGGGGGGGTGTGGTGTTTGAGGTCCCAGCATTACCCAAATATCAGTAATAATGAGCTCCAAGCTCGCACCGGGATGGTGAAACTGGCGATCGCGAGTCAGTTCGCGTGGACAAGACCATGGGTGAGTGAATGACACATACACATACATAAGAACATAAGAAAATAAGGAAGCTACAAGAGGACGCGAGGCCTACACGTGGTAGTTCCTGTCACCTAACATTACCTACATCCACCTTTCCTTCCCATCCATGAGAACCTATCCAGCCCCTCTTTAAAGCTCCCCAATAACCCCGCACTAAGTACCTGTCTACTGAGTCCATTCCAATCATTCACCACCCTATTTGTGAATCAGTTTTTCCCTATTTCCTTTCTAAATCTACGCCCTTCCAGCTTGAATCCATTACTTCTTGTTCTACTGTGGTTAAAAGCCGTAAAAACTTTTCCTACCTCTCCTTTATTAAGTCCCTTTATCCACTTAAAAATTTCTATCAGATCGCCCATTACTCTGCATCTCTTGAGTGAGTGTAACTTTAATAACTTCAATCTCTTCTCATAGCTAAAGTTACGCATTCCTTGTATCATTTTTGTCATCCTTCTCTGCACTGATTCTAACAAGGCTATATCCATCCTGTAATATGGAGGCCAAAACTGAACCGCATAGTCTAGGTCAGGTCTGACTAGAGCCAGATAAAGCTTAATTCACACGCGCAAACATTGTGCGCATTTACTTCAACAATAGTTCTTGATTGAAGTGATAAA
>JACEEZ010025652.1:164876-222376 GCA_016584305.1 Chionoecetes opilio | reverse complement strand
ATAACATTTCTGCATCCATGATTTCGATTTGAAGGGCTATCTGGAGTCCGTGTTTGGTGGGCCTTCGGGCCACCCAGATAGCCCTCCGCAGGAGTAGCCAAAAAGTCCGCCCGGAGGGCGGCTTTGCGGCTAGTTATAGTTAATCAAAGCAAAGTGTGTGCGTCCTTTGGCATATTGTGTGTGGTATAGGTCCGCCCCCGTGGCGGAATCCCATCATACCAATTTTTTGGAACCAGGTTTGACCTGGGAAGGTCATAACTGTTTATGAGATGATCCGATCAGACTTTTTTTTTCAATATTTGTCAGCAGCCTATTAGCGAGAACTGTGAAGAAAAAAAAGTGGCTTGCGAGAATTGAGGAAGCCTTGATGTAGGGTGATGGGTAATGGGTGAGTGAATGGGTGGGGTAATGGGTGTGGGGTGATGGGTGAGTGAATGGGTGGGGGGTGATGGGTGATGGGTGAGGGAATAGATGGGGGGTGATGGGTAATGGATGAGTGAATGGATGTGTTGTGATGGGTAATGGGTGAGTGAATGGGTGGGGGGTGATGGGTAATGGGTGAGTGAATGGGTGGGGGTGATGGGTAATGGGTGAGTGAATGGGTTGGGGGTGATGTGAATGGTTGGCTTTTAATACATACATTTCTACATCCATGATTTCAGGAAAGTTAGAAGGGGCTATCTGGAGAGTCTGTGTTTGGTGGGCCTTCGGCCCACCAAACACAGGTGGTGGGCCAAAGGCCCACCAATAGCCCTCCGCAGGAGCTAGCCAAAAAGTCCGCCCGGAGGGCAGCTTTGCGGCTAGTATATATATATACTGTGAAGTGTGGGGGAGAGCGATGTGAAGTGTGGGAGAGGTATATCCAGCTTTTTCCCTGTGAATACAGGAGTGAGGCAAGGGTGCCTTCTTGCCCCATTACTTTTCAACACTTGTATGGACTGGGTATGGGGGAAAATGTTGTAAATCAAAGTGATTGTTGAGCATCTCTCGGCAACACCAAGATCACTGATTTTGTTTTTGCCGATGATGTAGTAATCTTAGTCGATGGAGGTCCTGGTGATGGCTCTCGAGGCACTGCACGAGGAGGCAAAGCCTTTGGGAATTGAGGTCTTCTGGCTCCAGATCAAGATCCAGGTGTATGGAGACCTACTAGATGAAACAGTACAGTCTGTTCATGCGTGCGGCGAGGACGTTGAGATCTTGGAAAGTTTTACATACCTTGGTAGCGCAGTCTAGAATAACGGTGGGTCACGTAAAGAAGTCTTACGGTTGATTGGCATAGCCCACGATGTTATGGACTCGCTCAGCAGGAGTATTTGGCGTTGTCGGTACCTGTGCAGTAGGAAAAAGATCTTGATCTTAAAGTCACTTGTAATCCCTGCATTACTCTATGGATGTGAGACATAGACACTAAATAGCCACTTGAAGAGGCGAATCTATTGCTTTAGTAATATGTGTCTTCGAAGAATCATGGAGTATCGTTGGGAAGATTACGTGTCAAATCAGCGATTGCACTGTGAAACTGAATCGAGGTCTATTACCTGCGTACTCCGTCAGCGACAACTTTGGCTATATGGGCATGCGGCACGGTACCCTGAAACCGATCCTTCCCACCGGGTTGTATCTGTAAGAGAATCCTGCGTAGAGGTGGCCAAGGGGGCGCCCATAAGGCTCGTGGCTGGGGCAAGTTGATGTTTCCTGCCTAGAGTAGCTTGGTATGGGAAGGGAGCCTGCATGGGGACTCGCGCGTGGTGACCCCCGTAAGGATCATAGGTTGGGCAAGGCAACGGCGTATGCCTCCCATGATATATATATATATATATATATATATATATATATATATATATTATATATTATATATATATATATATATATATATATATATATATATATATACATTATGTATGCATACATACACGAGGAATCTCAACTGTCTTTTGATAGATATATCTGATTTATTATTGATATATTTACATATTAAGAATTAAATTTCTCTTTGGAGAAAACGAAAACTTATGAGGAAGTAGCTAAATTTAAAATTAATTTGCTGAGCTATCCCTATTTTTTTAAACGCTTATTAACACTAATCACTCATTTTCATCCAAACATACATGTTAGGTAATATTTATAAAATTTAAATGCTTCATATGAATTCCTAAATATTCATTTGAGTGTCGTAAAATATGAAGAAAAAAAAAGGAAATCCGTTGAATATGGGACATAATAATCCTAATATAATTTTAACTAATTTACATTTTACAATTAAGTGTATTCCATGAATATTTTTAAAGATTTGAAATACATAATAACTTGTACAGGCAGTCATTGAGTCGAGGTGATGAGCATATGGCGAATTTCTTAATTACCATCGGAGAAAGCAATATGGCGCCTCCGTCGGTGGCTACATCATGTTCTTCGCTCAGAATCAGACATGGCCGATCCATGTTATACAGATCAGTGGTTTTAAACACAGTCTAAATAGTTACCAGTGAAGGCAAAAGGAAGGAGCGGCGCTGTGGTCTGGACTCCTGGCGTGCGAGTGGGTGACCCATGGACGGGTGGGTGTACTCAAGTGGGATTTAGGAAAGGAGGGAATTGGTTTGTATTCTGATCGCGGCTCAAAATGGTGGAATTCAGCATGATGGTTTTGTCCGAGGGTAAATGCCACACATTCTCTGCCACCAATGTAAAGAGAATATTGTTACTTGTATTTTTTATTTTTTTATATATATATTTGTTTTGCATTTGCCGTGTTTGTGTTCGGCGAATTCTTTTTACAAAATGGTTCACATGAACACTTTTCATGTTTTGACGCGCACGCATTGTTTACTTTTGTGAAATGAATTACAGTACCTATTTATATGGTGTGTGTGTGTGTGTGTGTGTGTGTGTGTGTGTGTGTGTGTGTGTGTGTGTGTGTGTGTGTGTGTGTGTGTGTGTGTGTGTGTGTGTGTGTGTGTGTGTGTGTGTGTGTGTGTGTGTGTGTGTGTGTTATCATCATTATTATTATCATTATCAACTTATGATTTCAAACAAAGCCAGTGGAACATGAACAATTAAAGTTACAGATTCACACAAAGGCTTCCCTCTACCACAAGCAGCGAGAAAGAGAAGAAATGAAAAGAGTTTGAAAGTTCACAGATATAAAATACGAGACAAAAAACAAATCCACAAAAAACAGAAAGTTAATAGAAATTAATCCAAGCACATCAGATAGTGAATATATAAAAAGAAACAAAAAGATATATGTCATTATTCAACGACTTTAGAGTATAATAACCACACTGCTATAGTATTTTCTTCCCCAAATAAAAAATATTTTGCATTCATATTTATGCACACATTCCTGTTAACACAAATACCATACGTTATAAGTGCATATAAAGGTTCCTCGTTTTAACGGTCATTCACTTATATTTCATACCCTTTGCTGATATATTTTGTCATGAGACTGAGATGAACATTTCCAATATATACAAAAAGCGTAAAGAAAAACCATGAAATCCAACCCCTGTGATGGTTTCCGTCACGTTAAGCTCAAAACTTGTTACGCATTCATGTTTTTATTTTTCAACTTTCTTCATATTTCAAAACTTTATTTGTTTTGTTTTTCGCGTGCTCTTTTATTCACGTTTCCCTAACTTTTGGGTTTTCAAACGTCCGAGCAGCCAGCTATGCCTATGCGAGGGTGGCGGCGAGGCTGGCAGTGTGAGGAGCAGTATTGTCATGCAGAGAGATGAGTCGTGGGGTGAGGAACTAAGTCTTGCAAAGGGAGGGAGGGAACGAGTGAACAAGCGAACAGGGGATGAAGAGATAGTTTGCTCATCCTCCCTCGAACACAACACTCCCCTACTTAGTACCATATAGTATCAGACCAAAGATTGTAATATTTATCATATCAATTCTCATCTTTCTACCAGAGTAGGAAAATGTTGTGCTCCCTGAAATAATATTTTTTAGGGTGGGAGTACCTTGATTTTAGAAATACGTATAACGCGAAAACCAAACCAAGTCATAGCCTGAAATATCGCGGCCAAGGTGAATACTTATGAGCGAAAGTCGTGAATCCTGAGCTGAAACCAAAGAATCATAAGGTTAAGGCTGAGTAAACATTTGTATTATGAGTACATACACAAAAAACAAAGGAACTTAAAGTGTTGGATTCCCTCATATGTTACCAACTGTTTTAATCAAGACGCCTCGTAAGTCTTCACACGATCCTTATTTAAACTGAAAATACGCAAAAAAATATATATGATTTATACCATCATTCCACAGTTTCAATATTATTGCATATATAGGGAATCAAATAGGTAACTAAGACAATAAATGATAAAAGAATATATATATATATATAATATATATATATATATATATATATATATATTATATATATATATATATATATATATATATATATACAATATTATAAATCCCTTGGCCCTACGTACGCTTGTCATGCATTCAGCCAATCACAGTCATCCAATTGGTATTCCTGCAAAAATGTTCCTTCGTTTTTACACTGCAGCATATTTTCCCACCATAAACTTGCGTCACCTCTCTCTCTCTCTCTCTCTCTCTCTCTCTCTCTCTCTCTCTCTCTCTCTCTCTCTCTCTCTCTCTCCTCTCTCTCTCTCTCTTCTCTCTCTCTCTCTCGTAATACTATTATTATTATTATTATTATTATAGTAGTAGTAGTAGTAGTAGTAGTAGTAGTAGTAGCAGTAGCAGTAGTAGCAGTAGTAGTTAGTACGTGGCCGCCAAATGTTGTGGCGGTCTGGGCAGGTGGTCATGATGCAATGGCCGCCAAATTGATAACCTTGCAAATTTTTTCCGCGCAACTCGAGCAAGCGAGATCTTAAAATTGATGACATGGCAACAAGACACTGATACTTAGCAATACCGCAGGGGGTGTGTACGTTAAATTAAGCAAGTCAGTGCAGTCTTGGAGGACAGTGAGAGTGTACGCACTGTTTCACTTCTTCCGTCATTAGTTACGTGCAAGGATATTTTCAACCTGTGTAATTATTTATTGTTTCATGGCTCCTCGGCGCATTATATCCCAGGATACTATAAGCTCCATATGTTCCTTGCAGAGCTGGGTTCGGTGCAAAAGCTATCGTGGATCAGACAGGAGCTGCAAAAAGGACAGTTGAGCGGTGGCTAAAGCGTTGTCGTGATGCCTTGGAGGGAGAGTCGCCTACACACTTAGCAAAGAGTGGACGGCCAAGGAAATGTAACTCAAAGACTTTACATGTTATAAAAAGGCAGCTGAATGTCAAACAAACAAGCACAGCACGTGAAGTTAAGGAAAACAATCCTGCCTTACTGGGTAATGTGTCAGTGAGAACTGTGCAGCGATATGTGTTACGTGTTCTTGAACTATTTTCAAGATCTGTCGCTGTAAAGCCAGCCACTCCTCACTCCTCGTCACAAGATAAAGCGACTCACTTTTGCTAAAGAACACAAAGACTGGCCTCTTGAGAAAGTTCGACGCATATTATGGTCGGATGAAAGTGTCTTTATAGTGACAGGAACTAGCTTTGCAAAAGTCAGGCGGCCCAAGAACTCTGACCGACACGACCCTCGGTACACCGTGGGCGTGGAGAGAGTAAGACACCCAGATTATCTCATGGTTTGGGCTTATTTTCCATAATATGGAGTGGGTAGCCGCGTATTTCTTGAAAAAAGGTGTTACTGTGAGCAGTGAGCGATATTTAGACATCCTGCATGACAATCTTGAATCCTGCTGTGACAAGTGTAGTGCAGAAACTTTTATGCAGGACGGTGCCCCATGTCACAGGGCAAACGTTGTTTAGGACTGGTCGGATATGTGTGCTAACGATTACTTTGACTGGTCTCCTAATAGTCCTGGCTTAAACCCAATAGAAAATCTTTGGTCCATAATGAAAAGGAAGCTGCAAGAAGTGGACACTAGTTCAGTGGCGAAGTTAAAAGCTGCAGTGTTAAAAATTTGGGAGGAAGTACCAACAGAGCTTTTTCAAAAACTTGCAGACTCGTTACTTAACCGACTGCATGATGTTATAAAGAAGAAAGGGAATGCAATCAAGTACTAGGATACTGGTAAGTTACACATATTCTTGATTTTTAATGTTTTACGAATATTTTGTTGCATTTTGAGTGAGTGTGTCACGGACGCCATCAGGAAGTCCGACGGCCACAACATTTGGCGGCCACTGTACATGTAGTAAAAGCACCACCATCATCACAATCCTTCCTCTGCATCACTGCTTTTATCTCGTTGCCTTATCGCCGAATTTCTTTTTTTTTCTCATAACGCGTTCCCTCCGTCTCATATCTTTGTTCTGATCGTATCTTCTCGGTTCATAAGAGAGTAAGAGAAAATCCGTCGAGGAAATATGATACCAGAGAGAGAGGGAGAGAGAAAGAGAGACAGAGAGAGTAAAATAGATAGAGAGGAGGGAGAGAGAGAGAAATAGAGAAAAAGAAAAAGGAATAAACATACTATATGGCATAGTAACTTTTAGGCAGACATGTATTTCATAGCAGTTGGAGGAGAGAGAGAGAGAGAGAGAGAGAGAGAGAGAGAGAGAGAGAGAGAGAGAGAGAGAGAGAGAGAGAGAGAGAGAGAGAGAGAGAGAGAGAGAGAGAGAGAGAGAGAGAGAGAGAGAGAGAGAGAGAGAGAGAGAGAGAGAGAGAGAGAGAGCTCTGACCATCGCGCTGTTTTAACACAGGTGGATGTAGGCGTGGCTCGGGATGAGGCCACCTTCCGTACTGTCTAGTTGTGGGATAAGGCGTACTGGGCCTCCTGACGCTGTGACTAAAGTCACACGGCGTGGGGTACTTTGCTGCAGGACGGGGCGGAGAATATGTCGCGAGCCCTTACTTCCTGCCTCCTGGCCCTTCAGAGACGCCATGTGCCACACCGAGACTACACCACCAAACCCACGGATCAGCCATGGTTTAGCTACTGTTGCCGTGTTGCTGCCGAGGCCAAACACTCAGCGTGGCTCCGCTTCAAGCGGAATCCGACTCGGCGCAACAATGATCTGCATTGGGCGGCCTGCAGGAAGATGGTAGCGTCCTGCAAATGTGCCATTAAAAAGTGGGAAGAGGACCTGTGCCGCAAACTACGAGGCCCAGGCGTGGGGAACAAGACTTAGTGGTCAAGGAAATGATGGTTAAGGAAAAACAGGGAATTAGATGCCAAGATTCAATTCCTCCCTCACCAAGCAGGACGAAACAGCGGCCGTCAGCAGCAAGGATAAGGCTCAGCTGCTGGCTAATCTCTTCTCTGCAGAGATGAAGGTGGAAGCACCCCGGCAGCCCCCGCCTCGTCTGGAGCAGCAGTGTGAAGAGATAGTTCACAAGGTAGATGTCAGGCAGGCGCAGGTCAAGCACATCCTGCGAGGGCTCGACACCAAAAAAGCCACTGGCCCTGATGACGTCAGCCCGCATTTGTTAAAACAGTGCGCCCAGGAGCTGTCTGTCCCTCTCACCACAGTCTTCACTGCCTGCCTGCAGGTAAACACCCGGCCTTCAGTGTGGAAGGAGGTTCAGATATGTCACTATAAAAAATGCAGCCTGCACCACCACGGGTGAGGGTCAACCATCACAGCCCTCCAGAATATGCAGGGCCAACCACCTGAGCCCTTAAAGAAAAATACATATAAAAGGAAAAGCCATAGGCAGGAAGATAATAGCCTACAGTCGCTATAGGCTCAAACGTAAACCTTGTCACTATTTTTCATCGTCTTCTGCGTTGCGTCCACCTTCTCGCCCTTCCACTTTCCTCCCATCTTCCTTCCAAAGCCTCTTTTACAAACGAATAAACGCCCTTCTCTTTCTTTCATTCCTTTATCTTATTTTTCTCGTCCTCCTCAGCCTCGTTTTTCTCTTTGTCATCTACCATTTTTTTCTCCTCCTCCTCCTCCTCCTCCTCCTCCTTCAGGTCTTAAGTCTCTTCCTTGTCTACCTTGGCTATAAAATTTCTTTGTCTGAGAAAAGTTTGAAGGAAAAGAAAATGTGCCAAGCCTCCGGGAACCAATTTTGGAATTGTTTCGAACTTATATGTATTTTTTCCCCTAAGATATTCTCTTCCTCTAACCAGCGTTCATTCTCTACTGTTATTTCTTCTTTTTTCTTTTTCCTCCTAGTCCAATTATACTTTATTTCTCTAAAGTTAATCGTAGTCATCTTTACCTCTTTTCAAAACTTCAGTATTTCTCTGTCTATAATTATGTGATGTCAATGTTTATGCTAATTTTACGAATAATGTGTCAAGTTAGACTGCGTAAAAGTGATCGAAATGATGGAGCGCAAGCCATGCAGAGTTAATATCTACCTTGCTTCCAGTCGCTGCACACTCCTCCATCCTCCCCTAACAGCCCTTGCTCTAAGCCTCAAAATAGCAGGGCGCCCACTCACGGCAACATAAGAGTGATCCATTAACATGTATAACCTCACACGTGCCTATCAGTAGTTTTTAACTTGCTCGAAAGAACAGCGACCACAAGGCATGGAAACCGAGGATTTAATCTATTTAAAAGCAAATTAGCTAAATTCTCTCGACCACAATGGGTTCTGCAGGTTGATTGGCGATTCCCGGTCGGTTCCCAAAGAGGCAGGATAATTATATGTAGAGTTTAATTTTTGTAATGCTTTTTACTCACGGTTCACTTGGTTAATGAATATGCATGAGTTTAATATCCCAGCACATTTATTACGTTGCTGCCACAAATTTGACTTAAGCCATGACTCAACTTAGTGCTCCCTTACTCACTAACTCACGTTTAGTTGTGATTAATCCACGTGAGATGCGCTACTCACTTGCCTGAATGGATTGGAGAATGAATGAGATTCTAAATCAGTGCACGAATCTGTAAACATTCGTTGTATTTGTGTATTTCATGCTTTACTCTCTTTTATTCTCTCTCTTTATGACTTTCCCTTACTCAGCAGGGAGCAATAGAATACGGTTAGAACTATAAAGATTCGGGTTTGTAAATATGTTTGTATCACGTTAATGAACGTGTATAATGAACATTATATGTGAATTTTCATTGCTACTTTGGTGTTATGCAGTGCTCGCTTCGCCTCCTGTTGTACAAAGACCAATATTAAAAAAAGATAACTTCGTGTATTAGTCCATGGGTCAGACAACTTTTCGGTACCATCTCAGGTGGCAAAGGTTCATGGTGATTTTTTGTTAGTTTGATGCCTAAAGTTAATGAATTGAGGTGATAGCACTTTCAAATGAGTAGCTTTCTGGTAGTTTTCAGCCGTCAAATATGAAAGGGTGTGGAAAATCTGAAAATCGAAATTTGGGGATAGGGGAAACAAAAACGACTATAATTTCACGATAATTTGATCAAATTTAACAAATTATGCCTCAAAATGTTTGTTTAGGTAACCCCCAACTGATTATAGGCATTTTATTCAGATTCATTATGTAACTAGGTCACCAGAGGTCAAAAGGTCCACAAGGGTTGCTTAAAATCTGGCAAAGGATAATATATTAGACCAAAACAATGGTATAAAATGACCTACTCATATTTTAAACTTTCAGAAAGTGCATTTCAGAGATCTCAACAGTTTTAGTGGGGCGATATTGAACTATTTTGAAAAAAATGTGACTACATCAATAAGTACGGAGGCATATTCGAAACATCGATTTGAATATTTTTCTAAGAGCAAGTGCAGAAATATTGCTGTAGTTTTGTAATGGATCGACCCAATGTAACATATTATACCTCAAGATGTTTTTCTAGGTGATCCCTAACTGAGTATAGGCATTTTATTCAGAGTCATTATGTAACTAGGTCACCAGAGGTCAAAAGGTGACAAATTTCAAGGGTTGCTTAAAATCTGGCAAAGGGTAATATATAAGACAAAAGCAATGGTATAAAATGACCTACTCATATTTTAAACCTTCAGAAAGTGCATTTTAGAGACCTTACAACAATATCAGCTGGGTAACTTTTAATTATTCGAATATATTTTGACGACACAGAAAATTATACAGTAAGCAGGTAAGCTTTCTCAAAGAGAACCGAGATCAATTTGTATTGATTATCATGTATAACTTGTATGACAAGGAGGAGGAATAGGAGAGAAGGAATAAGAAGAGAATATCTCGTGAAAAAAAGAGAAATACGAATACGAAAAAACAAAAGTCTAAAAAAGGTAAATGAGGAAGAGGAAGTAATATATGAGAGAGGGAAGAGAACGATAAGTAGAGGAAGAAGAGGAAAGAAGACTATTGATATCCTTTAACAAACCTTAGCATTACCTATACGCTAATCTCCCTAATCTCCAACTGTATCACCTCCTCCTCCTCCTCCTCCTCCTCCTCCTACTCCTCCCGCACATCCTCTAACACCTACCACCATCATGCCATCCGTGGAATATTTGCAAGGATAAAGCTAACATGATTTCCCTTCATTCAGCGCGAGCCTCATGCATGGCTAAACCCGCACAGGGGAAGGAGGTTCTGATGAGACAGACGATGGTGCGACTATTGGTGCGTGAGGCTTGGCTATTCGTATTAAAGTGACGATGGTGGTGGTGGTGGTGGTGGTGGTGATTGAAGGAAATGATAGGTAGTCTTCGAGGTGGTGGTAATAGTGGTAGCATAAGAAGTAGTAGTAGTAGTAGTAGTAGTGGTAGTAGTAGTAGTAATAGTAGTAGTAGTCATAGTAATAGTAGTAGTAGTAGTAGTGGCTGTAGCGGAGGCGACTGTTTTCTCTGTATCATTGAATTATTATTTAATCTTAAAAAAAAGCTTAATTTAATTCAGTGAAAAAAGAGCAACCGAAATAAGATTCAAACCACGAAACTAGAAATGGAAAAAATGAAAACTTTGAAAAGAAGAAAGAAATGACAATAATGATACAATCAATGGTGGTAAAAAAATTAGGTGAAAAATTTGGATAATAAGAGTGAGAAGGAGAAGAAAAATGGAAGAAATATTGAGATTGAGAAAGATATATGTGTGGGTAGGAAGTATGAGCAGAGAAGAAATATAGAAAGAAATAATATAGAGAAAAAATAATATAGAGATTAATATAAATAGTATAGCGAAATTATAAAATACAAAGGAATAAATAATATAGAGAAAGAAATTATAGCAAGAGGATAAGAAGTACTAAGAGGAAGAGGAGGAGGAAGAGGAAGAGGAGAGTGTAGAAAGATGAAAATTGAAAGAATACAAAAGAACAAGAGAGAGAGAGAGAGAGATCCGTCATGTTAAGACTTAAGAGCATGTCATTTTCAAGAGAAAGTTGTTGTATTGCCATTAATTAACCCCTTCACGCCCAGATCTTTCCTTTGCTATAAAAAATCGTCTATTGTTAGCCATAAAATTACGAAAAGTGACTTAATATACCAAATTAGCTAGTGGACAAGGATTCTAAACAGGTCATATCTATAAAATATTGCTTCTATTAATTATAATCGTCTGATGTCATATTACAATAGAAATTACGTTCTGCGTCTCAAGGGGTTAAAGTGACGGTTACTGTTACTGTTACTGACAGTGATTCCCAACATTTACACTTTGGAGGAACCCCTGTAATAATTTAATAGTTTTTGAAACCAGAACTTCTCGGTGGAGAAAGCAGTGAGTTGTTATGACTTCAGGGTTTTTTTCTTTCACGCGTGATACAAAGCCTTGTACTGAGCCAATCATTGAGGGAGCACCATCAGTGCAGATTCCAACGCATCGGTTCCATGACAAACCACAAGATTCCTGGTAAGAAGACAAGATGTTGAAAATGTCGTGGCCTTTGGTAGTTTCTGGCAGTTCTTTACAGCAAAAATAATTTTCCATTATTTCACCTTCATTTTCAAATCGTACAAATGCCAGCAGCTGAGCTTTACCAGTTATATCAGTTGTCTTATCTACTTGGAGAGCAAAGTTGTTATTTAGCAGTATTCCAGACAAAATACCAGAAATATTGTTGGACAGGTCATCCACACGCCTACTAATTGTATTATCAGAAACAGGAACCTTGCTTAATTCACTTTCAGCTTTTTCACCTAGCATTGTTCTCACAATTATTTTGCAAGCAGGCATTATTAGGCTTTCTGCAATAGTGTGACTTTTCATTTTCTTGGCAACTAGCTCAGCCACTAAATAGCTTGCTGCTTGGGCCTTATCACTGATGGTTACCTTCTTTTCAAAAACTTTTCTTTGTTTCTGCTGTGAATCCAAGAGTCTTCGAAAATAATCCACGGTTTTATTTGACAAGTGGCTGTGATTAGTAGTGAATTGTCGCTTTAACATGGCTGGGGCCATAACTGTGTTAGCGAGCTTTTTCCCACATACAATGCACAAAGGAAGTGGACAGTTTTCTTCTCCAGTCCATGTAAAGCCAATGGCCAGATAACTGTCATTGTAAAGGCGATTTTTTTTAACATCACTCACTTTTCCTTTACTCGTACTTGGCTGTGGAAATTGGTTTCTTCGTCACTGTCCTCCTCTCCCTGACATGCTTTTTTTTAAAATATTTGAAATGGCTTCAGTTTTTAAAGTCCTTATAAAATAATTTTAAAACTGGTGAATTAATTAACAATTTTCCTCGGTTCGCTGCTCAAAAACTGACTAAAGGGAAAGATGTGTAAGGGCGGGCTGGGGCTCGGACCGTATGTACTCGTACGGGTTGCGTCACCCCCCTACCCAACCCCTGTGTCCCCAAAAACTTGGGATGGGAATAAAGGGCTTCCCGCCCGGAAATAACACTATTTTTTTTCTTATTCTATGCATATTTTTTGGGCCCTTCTTAAAATACATGTCTGAGGAACACGTATGAGTATGTTGGTGTCTGAAATTTTTGTGACGTGTTTTTGGTGGGAAATTAAATTTAAATTAAAGTCAGCTTTTTTTAATAGCGCATATTTTATTTTACGGTTTCTCGCGGAACCCCTGGTGATGGTCGGCGGAACCCCAGGGTTCCGCGGAACCCCGGTTGGGAATCACTGGGTCACCCGTCACCGTCACTCACCGTTAAACTGTTACTCTAAGTTGAGCTTCACACTTTTCTTCCTTTTAACCCACTAATCCACACTTCCTTTTAATCTTAATTCCACTCTTCCTCCTATTTGTTTTTTCCTTGATTATCCTGTTCTTTTCCATCACTTATTTTAGGGTTTTAAATTAAAAACTGCTTAGCATCATTCACATCATCGTACATCACCATATATCATTTCGTTATCCTCCTCGTTGTTGATGTCATTGTTGTTTAGGCTGTTGTTCTTTTTTCCTTCTTTTCCTATTATATCACTTTCTTTTTCTTTCTCATCTTCTTTATCTGTTGCTGTTCTGTTTCATTTCATGTATTTTTCTCTTTTCCATGAACTGAAATTTTCTCTCCTTTCCTCCTCCTCCTCCTCCTCCTCCCCCTTTCCCTCCCCTCCTCCTCCCCCCCCTTTTTCCTCCTCCTTCCTTTTCCTTCTTAAAAAAAATCTCAAATTTAAATTTTCTTCTGCCCAAGTTTTATTGCAAAAAATTGTTTTACACCTTTAAACTTCCTCCCCCTCCTCTTTTTTAAAACCTTCTCCTCCTTTTTTTCCCTCCAAGCAAATCCCACCCCATTACTTTGCAAAACAACCTCCACTACCTCCTCCTCCTCCTCTTCCCCCTCCTCCTCCTCCTCCTCCTCCTCCCGTCCCCCTTGCCCTTTATGTCACGGCAGAGTAGGTTTGCAAGATTTTTGTTGGGAAAACATGGCAAAATGCCGCTTTGTGTTATGAACGAAAAAACTTCGTAGTATAAAGATATGTATCAAAATTCATGCAAGAGCCCCCACCCCTCAATAAGGGACCCCTCATCGCGACCTGACTACACCCCCTTCCCACCCTGTTGACCTGATACATTCCATTCCCCGCCTGTTGACCTCCCACACCCCTTTCCCCTCCCCTGTTGACCTGACTCTCCCTTAACACCTGTACTTAGTGATCTGACTCTCCCCTCCACACCTGTAATTTCCTCCCCTCTCCTCCACACCCATCCCCTCCACCCCGCCCCCCCCCCACCCCCACCCCACCTCCCTCCTCCTCCTCCCCCCCTTCTCCTTCTCCCCCTCCCCTTCCCCTCCTCCTCCTCCTCTCCTTCCCCCTCCTCCCCTTCCTCCTCCTTTCCCTTTCCCCTTCCTCCTCCTCCTTCCTCCCCCCCCCTTTTCTTTCCTCCCCCCTACCCTCCCCCCCTACCTCCCCTCCTCTCCCCATTCACCCTTGTAGGACAGGCGGTCAACACCCATTGAAAAAAGAAACTCCCCGTCACTCCTATAACAGATTCGAAATTTTTGCCGAAACGTCAGTAGAAAAGGACTAAAACGATCGGGGACCAATCATTCTTTATCGCTAGGGGAATTCTGTGGTTGTGACCCCCAAACCGAAAGGGGGCACGATTCCAGGAGCGCCCCGGGACAACATAACAGAACCTGGATTTTTTAAAACAAATGACCCCGACGAAAAACACCCTGATCAACACGGGGAACAAATGCGTAAAAAACCAGATCAAGGCCCTCCTTACAAAATATCGCAAGTGATGAACAAATATAAAGTAAAATCTAGTAAACCCTCGTATCGGGTTTTTTCCGAGGATCAATGGGGAAAACCCTTTTCTACAACAAGGCCTCACACAAACAATCGTCTCGCAATTTTTGTAAAGAAGAAGGATTTTGAATTTTAATTAGGGGGACCATTTTTTTAACCAAACCGATTCTCTTCCGAAACGATGGTCTCCACTTAAATTCGTTGGTTTCTGCACGACTGGGTAGGCTACTAAATGACGGGGTAACTAAACAAATAAAAAAAACTCCAAGGGGAAAGGGGTTCCAAAAACAACCTAAGTTTATTCCCCGCAAATAAGTTCTCGTTCGTCAAAGCCCCAAAATTTATTTTTCCCGCAAACCCCCAACTCCCCATCCCGATATTAAACTTTTTATTTTAAATCCCCGTAGTTACGTAAAAAATTATGATTTGGGGATAGTTTTTTCAGAAAAATACGACATCAGGGAATTTCGAGTCAGGGAAGAAAAAAAATGGATTTTTTGGCTAAATTTTGCGATACGGGGTAAAAACTTTTTAAATTTTCGAAAGACTACGAAGAGCAGGAGGAGGTGTATTATTATATATAAAGTCTGCCTTCACCCCCTTTGTAGTATCTAAACCGAAACTGATAACAGAATGAAATTTTCGTTCAACTAAATCGTCTTTCTAAAAAAGTATAATTGGCCTTGTTTACGACCTCCAGCTCAAACAAATAAAATTTGACAAAAAACTTAGAAAAAAATATTGGAAATTATTCTCAAAACGAAAGCTAATATCGGTGTTTTAAATTCCCGTTACTAGTTGGGGCGCCTCGTTACAACACTTGGGGGCACACCTCATTCAAATCTCCAAAAAAGTGTTTAAAACCAACATGGGGATCATCCAACGAGAGCGAAATTTCTAGATCTTTTTTTTCACAACAAACAAAAATTTGCAGAAAACGTTAACGTCGGATCCGAATTTGTACAGTGACCCCCGGGCGTTTATTTTTCATTTTAAAACTCATAAGAAAGCGAAGTCGAAAGTAAGAAAAATTCTTGTTATCAAAAGGCAGATTTCAAAAAACAAAAAAGAATCTTAAGAACCCCCGAGGGAAAGTTATCTCGAAAGAAACGACAAAAATGTAGCTGATAAATTAGGTAACTTAATTTAAAATACAATCCTCAATACCGTGCGAAAAGGGCGATCTTTCAAAACAAAAAACCCAAATGGTGGACCCGCGAAATAAAGGGGACAGCCTTGCAGCTAAAAGCTGTATAAAAAACACAAAGAAAAAAAAAATGAAGACGACAAAACCGATCCGACAGTTTATAGGGGAAATTTAAAAAAACTCATTAAGCAGGAAAGAAAAATTTTGGAGTACGTATTCCCGAAATGAGCAAATCAAAACCCTAAAATTCTAAGCTATGTTAAAAGGAAAAAAGTAATGACGAAAACCATGGGGCCCTTTGGGAAAGGGAAAATGGCAAACCACGAAAATGAATATCT
Source organism: Chionoecetes opilio (assembly GCA_016584305.1). Lineage (NCBI taxonomy): Eukaryota > Metazoa > Arthropoda > Malacostraca > Decapoda > Majidae > Chionoecetes > Chionoecetes opilio. The sequence continues at coordinate 206,353 of JACEEZ010025652.1, read as the reverse complement.
ATGGCGGATACTCTAAAAAATTTTTTTGCTCATTCTTCACAGTGGAAAACACGAAAATCAACCCATCCCCAAAAAACCCCCAAAAAAAGGTATTTCCCCATCATTAACTTTAGGAATGTGACATTTTTTCTCCGATAAAAACATGAGATAAACAAAGCTTCCCGGTCCTGCAAAAATTTTGCCCCCATATTAAAGAAGCAAAAAACGAATGTAAAACCCCTTTCCATCTTATTTAATAGTCCCCTTTCTCACTGGAAATGTACCCTGCGAATGGAAACTAGCAAATGTCACACCAATATTAAAAAAAGGGAAGCAAGTCGCAGCCCCGGGGAAAATACGCCAATCATTAACCCTCAGTTTTCTGGAAATTAATGGATCCCAAATAAGAGACAAAAACGTTTAATTTTTTAAAGAAAATGACATAATCAAAGATTCGCGATGGATTCAGAAATAAACGCTCATGCCTCTCAAACTTATTGATTTTTACAAAAGTGTATTCAAAATGTCGACAAACCCCGGCAGTAGATAGTTTACCCCATTTTCAAAAAACTTCGACAAAATTTTCCCCATAAGCTCTCTTAGCAAAGTAAAACTCAGGTATAAAAGGGCCCCCTTTTAAATTGGTGAAAACTGGCGTCAAATCGTAACAAAGATGGGAATAAAGGGAAATTCTTCTGAGGGCCAGTGTAAAAAGTGGTGTTCCTCAGGACTTCTCGGGCCTATCCTGTTCTTTAAAATAATAAATGACATTTAGAGGGGAATCACAGCAGGATATGAAAAGCTGAGAACAAAATCACAAACATAGCCTTTACAAATTCGCGCCAAAACCCTACAAAACGACTTAAAAAACCCCTAACGAAAAGGTCAAAAACTGGCAAAGAATTTTAACCTTTACAAAGCAATTACTACATTCGATAATACAACCCTCTTAAAAGTTACGTGATGAAAATTTCCAACTAAAAAGTGTTGAAAAAAGAAAAAATTTAGGCGTTATAATTCGAAAAATCCAAACCGAATAACCAAAAATTTTAGAGGTAGTAAAAACTGCAAATAAAATTTGTTGGTTTATTACGAACTTTCAGTTTCAAATCTGAAAAAATTATACCCCCCTTTTAACTCGTTGTTCGCCCCATCTAGAATACTGTGTGCAGTTCTGGTCACCTTTTTATAAAAAAACTAATAAACTAGAAAAAAAACAGCGCAGAGTAACCAAAATGAACCTAGTTGCGAAATAAACGTACAAATCGGCTCAAAGAACTTTTATTCCACTAACAAAACGGGATAAGAGGTGACCCATCAACTTTAAAAAATTTTAATGATTTACGAACGTAATCCCAAAAAAAATCTTTTTACGCTAGAAGGTCAAAATCAAATGAAACAAAGGATTTTTAAAAAAACAGGAAAAAGGGTTTTTAACGAACAAGCAAAGTACTTCTTCACAAACGTGTTTTAAAAGTATGGGAAAGGGGTGCCCTCAGACTATAAACCAAAAACAAAGAATCATTTAAAAATCGCCCCGATAAATTTCATATCAAATCCCCGGGTTTTCACGTTTCTCGGAATAAAAATTTTCTCGCGGGCCTCTGAATTTCTCTCATTCGTAAAATGATTGCGGTCTCGTCTACACAAACCCCTCCCACACGTCTCAGACAGCCCCAGTAAAAGTCCTATACAACTTTTGACCTGTGCGGGGTGTTTTCAGTAAGGGCCCGTCAGTTAGTGACCACCACGGGGTTTATAACCGGGTCACTGCTGCAGGGGGCATTTAAAATGCCGGCGTCCTACTTGGAATCACTACCCCGTGGTTAAACGGAGCTGGGGCCCGTTGACTGCTGCCCCCCAAAAAGCGCCAGGCAAGGCTCCGCACCCCCCCTGAACTTCCCACGAGCCCCACCAACACTACATTTTTGACCCTAACACAACAGATAGCCCCCAGTTAACGGTTTTCCACTATACTCTCGCCCCGTGACGGGCTGGGTTCGTTAGGGTCCGACATTATGACACCACGGGATTTAAGGGACCAGGGGGCACTGCTGCGGAGGCATTGAAATGTACGGCGTCCTACGGAAAATACAAATCCGCTTTGGATTTAACGGGGCTGGGGCCCGATTGACTCGCCCCCAAAAAACGCCAGGCAAGGCTGCCGCACCCCCCCCTTGAACCCCCACACTGGTTCAACCCATTACAAAACAACTAAAAAATGACCATCTATCAAGCACTAAAACCCACCCCCAAAACTAGTAGTAGTTAGCCATGATTAAGCTTTTAACTTTTCCCCACAAATTCCTGCAGTTTTTATATTGCATGGTATCACTTTTTTTTCGGCCCCTTCGGGGTGGGGGAGGTGGGTGGGGAGGAGCCCTTTCTTCCTATCCTTTTCTCTTATTTTCAGTTAGTGTAGTGTGTTAAAACAACGCTTGAAGGCCCCATCGGCTGTTGTTTTGGTTTCCCTTTGTATTCCTTTGTATTCCTCCTCCATATCTTTCTCACCTCTCCGGGAACGCTAGAATTTCCTTCCCAAACATAGGAAAGTGGGAGGGATTTCATGCCGGGAGGAGAGAGTCTTGGGGAAGGTGGGAGGGAGGGAAGGGGAGAGGGAGAGAAAAAAACAGAGAGATGGAGAAGTGAAGCAATACGAAGATACAAATTTTAATAATTAAAACAAAAGGAGAAAGAGAGAAGAGAGGAGAGAGAGAGAGAGAGAGAGAGAGAAAAAAGAGAGAGAGGGGAGAGAAAAGAGAGAAGAGAGAGAGGGGGAGGAGAGGGGAAGAGGAGAGAGGAGAGGTGTTGTGTTTTAAGTATGCAAATTCAATTGAGTCTACGAGGTGACTTGATACTTTCTTTTTGAGAGCATAGACGATTAAGAAATTTATATATATTTTTTTGCCATTATCTTTTCTCTATCTTTATTGTTTTTTCCTTTATTACCCTTTTTGTTTTTCTTTTCTCTCATTATTCATCTTTCTGTTTCACTTTTTATTTTCTTTGTTTTTTTCTTTCTCTTTTTTTTATCTCTTTCGCCATCGAACACGCGTAGTTTTTACTCCCTTGTCTTCTCTCTCTTTCCAAGTTCCTTCGTTTGCCAGCGATACATTAGGCTGGGTGGGGAAGAGCCTTATACTTTTCTATAACACTTTCCTATTCGCTATTTTATCTGTATTATGTGTATTCTTGTTATGTATTCTATGTTTTCCCTACTATTCCTTTTTTTCTTCTCTTTCTTCTTGAATTATTTATCATTATTTATATCTACTCTTCTATAAGGTAAAAAATGTCATCTTCCTCTTAGTTCTTATTAATACGACCATCTATAATTTCTTCCTTAATTTCTTATTTTTCCTTCTTCATGTTTTGCTTTAAAGTAATCGTCCAGACCATTTCATCATTCCTGATTTAATGTAGTCAAAATATAGCCATTATCGAGTATATCAACAATATCAATCAATCAATCATTGGGGGCATACGCCGGGGGGCGCGTCGCCTCGCCCACCCTACGACGCCACTCCCGGGGGTCACCACGCGTGAGTTCCCATGCAGGCTCCTTTCCCATACCAAGCAGCTCTCGACAAGAAACATCAACTTGCCCCAGCCACGAGCCTTGTGGGCGCCCCCTTGGCCTCCTCCACGCCGGATTGTCTCTTACAGATACAACCCGATGGGAAGGATCGGTTTCAGGGTAGCGTGCCACATGCCCATATAGCCGAAGTTGGCGCTGACGGACTATGCAGGTAATAGGCCTCGATTCAGTCTCACGTTGCAATCGCTGATTTGACACGTAATCATCCCAGCGATACCCCATGATTCTGCGAAGACACTTATTACCAAAGGCATTGATTCGTCTCTTCAAGTCACTATTTAGTGTCCATGTCTCACAACCATAGAGTAAGACAGGGATCACAAGCGACTTGAAGATCTTTGTCCTCCTGCACAGGTACCGACAACGCCAAATACTCCCGCTGAGCGAGTCCATAACACCGTGGGCTATGCCAATCCGCCGTAAGACTTCTTGACGTGACCCGCCGTCATTATGGACTGCGCTACCAAGGTATGTAAAACTTTCCAAGATCTCAATGTCCTCGCCACACGCATGAACAGACTGTACTGCTTCATCTAGTAAGTCTCCAAATACCTGGACCTTGGTCTTGAGCCAGGAGACCTCAAGTCCCAAAGGCTTTGCCTCCTCGTGTAGCGCCTCGAGAGCCATCACCAGGACCTCCAGCGACTCAGCAAAGATGCCGATGACTGCATCATCGGCAAAAACAAGATCAGTGATCTTGGTGTTGCCGACGGATGCTCCACAATCACTTTGATCTACAACCTTGTCCAATACCCAGTCCATACAAGCGTTGAAAAGTGATGTGGCAAGGACGCACCCTTGCCTCACTCCTGTATTCACAGGAAAGAAGCTGGATACACCTGCCCCACACTTCACAGCACTCTCAGTCCCAGAATACAGACCAGTATATCAACAATATAGTCTAGTAAAATTAGGGTTGCACCCGGAAAAAAAATATACTAATGAATTTGGTATCAAAAGAAGCGCAATTTTATGTAGATTAACATATCCAAAATCCTCTCAAAGTGCGTTTGGGGAAATTTGTTTACAGCTAGTTAAGTAACAGGGGGTATTTTGCAAAATTTAGTCAACTTTTGTACAATTTTAAGATTATTACTAACAGAAAAATAACTAGAATTCTGTATTTCCTTTCGTTTTTATTTGATACAAATTTGCAAACATCACAAAAAATTGATGAAAATTAATATTATAAATTATAAATTATCGTTGATGACGTCACTGATGACGTCCCTAGCTTTTCCTCTGAAATCTATATACAATGATTGCTGGAATTTCTTGCTCTTCACAAGTAAGTAAACTTACAGTTTTACACTTAAGAAAATTTTGATTGCAGTGTACGTTTTTACCTGCTAAAATACGTTATGACTATTTTGCTTGAAGATGTTTTTTGTAGCTGAAAGTCAATTTCATTCATATCATGATTTTTGTACTTTTCAGTCATGGCTGAGGAAGACTTCAATCCTGAAAAGTGTGTGAAAAGCCTCAAAAGCTTCCTTTCATCAGAAAAAGTTGTGATGGGTTCAAAAGGACTGAATACTGTGCTACATTACTGCAAACTTCGTGAACGCCCAGACCTGGAGTCTTATATTTCTAAGTGCATATAACAAAATGTAGAGGTGTTGGTCCATAAAGATTGTCGCTGCAATTTTACTGACATGAAACGAAAAGTCACCTTCCGCGCTGACGAAGCGTCATCCTCAAATGCTCCTAACAAGAGACTCAGATCAAGCATGGAGCCATTTTCTTGGAAAGATCATTGTTTTTTATGTGGACAGGCAGCTAAAAAGGACGAGAAGCATCCTGATCGAGGCCATGTTTATCAAGTGACACTTATTGGATTTCGACAAAGAATTCTTCACAAGTGTGACCAAAGAAAGGACAACTGGAGCCATGAAGTGTACACAAGGATTGCAAGAAGTAATGATTTAGTCGCTGACGATGCAATATACCACAAAGAATGTTTTTCTCGCTTTGTTCAAACTGGCCATCTCCAGATGCTCCACCAAGCAGAAGAGGCCGACCAAAAGAGGAAAGTATGCAAAAATGTTTCGAAGTTCTTTGTATTTGGCTAGAAGGAGAATCAGATGGGGAACTGTATATATATATAGTCTACAAGAACTGCATGATAAAATGAGAGAACTGGCGGATGGGGAAGAAGTATACGGGGAAAAGCGGTCGAAACAAAAACTAGAGGATAAATATAAGGACTCTTTGGTGTTTGCAGAAGTCAATGGGCGTTCCAATATTGTTTGTTTTCGAAATATGGCAGAATATATCATCAACAATAAATGGTATAAGTCAAGAAGAGAAGATAGTAGTGAAGAAGCTCATCGCATCATAAAAACAGCAGCAAAATTGATAATGGCTGAGATTCGAGAGCATGAGTATAGCACAGCTGTTTATCCCTCACAGAAGGATATTCTTTCACAACGAATGGTGCCAGCAGGCTTGAAGTTGCTACTGGAGGTTCTAGTGAAAGATGAACTCAAGCAGCAAAGTATCGGTCAAGCCATTACGTATGCTGCAAGATCAAGATCCTTTATTCCTCCAATGTTATTTGGTCTTGCTGTCGAAGCTGACCATGTCTTCGGGTCACAGTGGTTGATCGATGAACTAAATCAACTTGGTTTTAGTGTAAGTTACAGCGAAGTAACGCGATTCAAGCAATCAGCAGTAATAGAGGAGGATGCTTCAACAACCCTTCATTCTATTCCTTGAGGTACTTTCACGCAGTTTGTGGGAAATAATGTGGACCACAACATCTGCACATTGGTCGGCGAGAGGACATTTCATGGTATGGGAATACTGGCAGCGTCAACAAATAAGGATGGAATCCAAACTCAAACTCCCCCTATCAAGAGACATCCACTCACACAAAGTAAAGCCATCACTCAAAACAACGGTATCAAGATTGTTCCATATCTTGCCTCAAACGAATCTGCTTTCTCCAAGATTGTGTTGAAGTCTGTGAGTAAACTAGAAACACCCGAAGTTGTTAAATTTGGGCACAATATCGATCTTCTTTGGCAAACTGTCCAGGTGTTCCCAACAGAGACAAGACCTAACTGGTCAGGATTCATGCACACTTATAGCGATGGTGAGCATCCTGGAAAATCTGTAATCACTCTTTTGCCAATAATCAACCTGAAACCATCTGATGAAACATGTCTGTATTCAACGCTTCTGTTTGTCACTGAATTATGCAATCGTCATGGTATGGGAACTCCTTGTATTACATTCGATCACCCACTTTGGATCAAGGCAGTCGAAATAACAACCAACAAGTCACTCCGTATCTTGTGCCGACTAGGAGGTTTTCATACTCTAATGAGTTTCCTCGGTAGCATTAAGACACTAATGAAAGGTTCCGTATTGACTGAATGCTTGCAAACAATCTATGGAGAAAATGCCGTGACACACATTGAATCTGGAAAAGCCATTTCCAGAGCACTTAGGGGACATTTCTTGGTGCAGAGTGCTTTATATGGTTTGCTTCTTGATGGAATTCTTTGTGACGAGAGAGAGGAAAAACAAGATGACACTGAAAACACGGAAGATGAAAGAGACGTAATAGCATTTAGTAAAGACGAGAAAGAAGAAATCAAGTTGTTGTACGAAAAGCTTCAGAAAGACGCAACTAATGAGAAAGAGTTAGAAGAAAGCTCTGCCTTGACAAAAGTACGTTCACTGCTGTCTGAGAAAATGGAAAGATTGGGAGAAGCATTGTTTTGGGTTTCAAAACAGTGTGGAATTCAGAAGCTTTCGCTTGCATCATCAATGACATCATCAATAGGTATTAAAACTTTCCAAACCTTATTTGAAATCAATTAGATCTAACGTATGTAAAGTTTCGTCTTAAAAAGCTAAAGAATTTAGGAGTTATAATGATTTTTCAACCTGGTTTTATTCTGAAATTTGTGTAGGTTAGGGCAATTTTGACAAAATACCCCGTGGTACTTAACTAGCTGCAAAACAATCTCCCCAAACGCACTTTGAGAGGATTTAGGATATGTTAATGTACATAAAATTAGGCTTCTTGTGATACCAAATTCATTAGTATAATATTTTTTTCCGGGTTTAATCATTATAAGGCCTATCAAAGACTACTCTATACTGGACTTGCTACTCGTGCCCCGCGCCAACCCGCCCATGACCAGTGGAGGCCAGTTTTGCGATTCCTGCCATTCTTTAACATCACCCCTATTTCCCTTCCTAAGGTTTATCAGTATATATGAAATACTGTTATCTTTGTAACTGTTTGTTCTATAATATTATCAAATAAAAAACAGTAAAATACACTAAAGAAATGCCATTATGAGAGAGTGAAGAAATATGCATGACCTCAATATATACTTAAACTCTTCGCCATTTAATATTTTGCGAGAAAACATTTTAGATGCTAGCGATAGAAAGAAGCGGATTTTCATTAGCTTTCCATTGATATATTTCGTTTTATAATAAATGAATTACCACCATGCCTAAATTAGCGTTAACTAAAAAAATAACATCACCAATCGAATCGGCAAGTAAAAAAGTGTTCCATGAATACAGTAGACTATGGCATATCAGTATAAATGATACACTGTTATCTTCGTGAATGTTTGTTCTGTAATATTATCAAATAAAAAACTGTAAAATACACTAAAGAAATTCCATTATGAGACTGAAGAAATATGCATGAACTTATATTCACTTAAACTCATCGCAATTTGATATTTTGCGTGAAGACTTTTTACGTGCAACATATCAATAGCAGCGGAATTTAATTAGCTTTCCATTGCTATATTTCATTTTCTGATAAATGAATTAGAACCATGCATAAATTAGCGTTAACTAAATAAATAACATCATCCATCGGGTAATTATCCCGATTGATGATGTTATTTTTTTAGTTAACGCTAAGTTATGCATGGTTATGATTCATTTATCAGAAAACGAAAGATAGCAATGGAAAGCTAATGAAAATTCGCTTCTTTCTATTGCTAGCATCTAAAATGTTTTCTGGCAAAATATTAAATGGCGATGAGTTCAAGTGAATATTAAGTTCATGCATATTTCTTAACTCTCTCATAATGGCATTTCTTTATTGCATTTTACTGTTTTTTATTTGAAAATATTATAGAACAAACATTTACGAAGATAACGGTATATCATATATACTGATAAACCATAGGAAGGGAAAAGGGAGTGATGTTCGAAAATGGCAGGAATCGCAAAACTGGCCTCCACTGGAAATAGCCCAAAATGAGTAGCAAGTCCAGTATAGAGTAGTCTTTGGGCCTATTTTTACCAGACTAATATATTGTCACCTTTTGCATCCAGTCACCCGTTTTTAAATAATCTGCAATCAAAATATGTAAATTACCCGAGCTCTCAAAACGCTCTTGACAACAGTTTAATACACAGTTTAAGCACTGCGAAAGTAGAAATAATATTGAACTGTACGGTTCTAATGTAGTGATTGAAGGAGGCTCGTGAGCAAGGAGGGTGCGCCGCTGCTGATACCCACCCCGATGGATGACGTTATTAAGTTTACGCAATCTTTTGCATGGTGTTTACTCGTATTTAAATCATATCGTATTTATTTAGTTTACTGATAAACGATTAAGCACCATGCAAAAATTTGCGTAAACTAAATAAAGTCATCAATCATGTTATCAGCAGCCTAACGCCCTTCTTGCTCACGAGCCTCCTTCACTCACTACAGGTTAACAGGTTAACAGGTCATAAATACATGGGAAAATACCGTAGCACTTTCACCCTCGTACTCAATTACTGGTTGAAAATACCAAAATACCATAGCAACTACGCTTCTTCACATCTCCTTTTTCCTCCCTTCTCATTCCTTCCTTCATTCTTTCTTCATTCTCACTTTCCTTCATCATGCTTCCTTCATTCCCTCCCCATGATGGGAAAACCCGTAATCTAGATTATCCCTCTCACTCTTTCCTTCCTCCTCTTCCTTCTCCTCTTCCCGCCGTTATTCTTGTCTATTGTATTTTTTTTATCATCTTTGTGTTCTTCTTCTATCGTATTCAACCTCCTCCTCTACATCCTCTTCCTCCTTCACAATAAGATCGCCAAGTTTCTTCACAACTGTCTATTCATTGTCTATTCATGACCCATATGGCCTTATGTGTTCTCTCTCTCTCTCTCTCTCTCTCTCTCTCTCTCTCTCTCTCTCTCTCTCTCTCTCTCTCTCTCTCTCTCTCTCTCTCTCTCTCTCTCTCTCTCTCTCCAAAAAATCTGTAAAGAAACTCGCATCTCTTGTTCTTTTTCCTAAATAATTATTTCCGCCCTCCCAGAGAGTCTTTTGGTTTACAGACGGGAAATTAGAGTCTATACAAAGCACAGTCCCGCTACTGAAACAGGACACGCGGGGAAGAGGGTGAGGCTGAGAGAGAAAGAGAGAGAGAGAGAGAGGAAGGAACCGTGGCTGGAAACTGGATACTTGGATAGATGGGAAGGATGGGTGAGAGTGGGAAGAAGCGAGGGAGAGAGGAAAGAGAGTGTACAGCTGTAGAGAGGATTGGAAGAGTGGGGAAGGTGGTAGTGGGAGAGAGACATATTAGATGAAAGACAGAATAATAAGAGAAAAGAAAGGAGAGATGCAGGGAACAGGGAAGGAAGAGGAGAGGGAGATTAGATAAGGGGAAATGGAGTGGAGAGAGAGAGAGAGAGAGAGGAGAGAGAGAGAGAGAGAGAGAGAGAGAGAGAGAATGGTTGGAAAAATTAGGAAAAAGAAAGAAATGGGGAAACAGAAATATGAGAATTGTGAGAAAATGCGGGAGAAGAAAAGGAAATTGGGCGGAGGAGGAGGAAGAGGATATTCAAATGGTTATAAAGGTGTCATAAACATTAATGTGATCTGGTTTTGACTAGCTTATTTGCACTGATCTATCATAACCAAATAGCCCGAAGGAGAAAATAGAGGAGATAGTTGTACGTATAAGTAGAGAGAGTTCAAGGCTCCTCCCCATACTCAGTTCTCCAGCTGAAGCAGACCAGAAAAGAAACGATATCATGTAGCATTGAAAAACTAAAGGAGTTCGAAAAAAACGTGAGAAATGAGGTGTAAGCTCTAACTTTTGCTCGTGGAGGAAGATGTGAATCCTTGCTGTGTTAGTAGTAGTGTGCTGTATGTATAGAGTAGGTTTATGCTCCTGCCGCTCTCAAGGGAAGCAGCACTTAATCAGGCCCCAGTTCCGTTCAGTCAAACAATATAATTTACTTTGCCTTGTGGGACGCTGACTTTAGCTTGAATCCCAAAGATGGTCATTATACTGCCAGGGCCATCTATTTATATTTTATATCCAATCCGTCGCAGGTCGAGAGTAATAGTTGTGACCGCTAACTTGAGGCTATCATTCAGTACCTGTGGGGCTCTAGTATGGTGGTGTTGGTGTAAACATGAAAGGCAAGTTTGGAGGTGGTACAGCAGCCTTGCCATGCTGTCTAACAAACTCACTTTTAGCCTCTCAATGTTCTCTGTGGAATTTTGTTTGTTTTTTAATTTGGTGTTTTATCTGTTTTCTTGTTGTTTATTTCATGCAGGATATCGCTTTCCTGGAATTTTTACGTGTTATGATCAGTTTGATTGTTTACATTTTTGGGGATGAAATGGTTACCAAAAATGTTTCCCAATATAAAAACTGATGCAAAATATGAATAGATAAATAGAAAAAGACAAATACAACGTTCGCCTCAATTATTTCATCCTTTGTGTGTTCGACATTTGTGTTGCCAGGAGACTAATGGTTTAACTTAATACTATATATTTCATTGACGTAACTAAATGTATCTCTGATGTGGCTACCTACGTGTGTTCGCAACATAAAATTCCAATGTTATTATTTATGTGTATGATAAGCATTTTAGCACCTCAGCGAATTCTGTAATGTTTGAGTTTGTCGTTATAATTTTTTCTCGTTTTTATAAGCACACGTTTTAGCCAGAGTTTCCTTGAAACTTGAGTGTGACCAGAAAATGGCTCAATATCAGTTCGTCCGAATATTGCCGAATAAATATTATAAAAAAAAGGCTGTCGTGTGACTGCACCTATAAAATTATAAGGATGGGGTCGGCATGTATAACCCCTACCCCCTCTTGACCGCTGAATTGCGATACTGAGTGATTTTATGGGGCTTACCTGTTATAACTATGTGATTTTAACAGATATTCCAGACAAAAATTATGGTAAATTTTGACGGGTCTGGGCGTTACCAAATCATACATTTCTAGCAAGGATCAATGGGTTAATATACTCGAAAAAAGCTGTCATGATTATTCTGTCAATATTTTATGTAAGTTGGCTCCAGTCGTTATTGGGTAAGATCGGGTAAGTTATGTGAAGTCTACCCTTTGATATCCTGTACATCTTTCCTTTCCTTTGGTGTTGATGTATTGATTTGCCCTTCATTTGCACTTTAGACCTTCATCCGTGGTAATGATAATATCCAGAATGTTGTCACCCCTCATTTGGTCTTCTTAGTGTTGATGTGTGTATTGAAGGATTCATCCCAATTATTTACCTACAAATATTGTCACCGAAAATCACACTATCATTTTTACAATATTTTTCTGGTGTTTACTCGTAGTGTTTGTCGTCAACTTCACGTGCCTTTTTTTTATTTTATTTTTTATTTTTTACATTTGTTGTGCCCTGTAGAGCCAAGGGCACAACAAAAATGGGTAACACAAAGCCCGCTTAGTTGCCAGTCCCTATAAAGAAGACAGTAAGAGAATAAAATAAAAAAGAGGGGTGAGCCAATTTAGTTCGGGAGGTGTCTTGTCTTGTTACTCTTCTTTTGAAAAGATTTAAGTCATAGGAAAGTGGAAAAATAGAAACAGGAAGAGAGTTCCAGAGTTTACCAGTGAAAGGGATGAAAGAGTAAAGATACTGATTAACTCTTGCATTAGGAAGATGGACATAATAGGGATGAGAAGGAATAGAAAGTCTTGTGCAGCGAGGCCGCGGGAGGAAGGGAGGCATGCAGTTAGCAAGTTCAGAAGAGCAGTGAGCATGAAAATAACGGTAGAAGAGAGCAAGAGAAGCAACATTGCGTCGGTGATTTAAAGATTGAAGACAGTCAGTCAGAGGAGGGGAGTTGATGAGACGAAAAGCTTTTGATTCAACCCTGTTTAGGAGAGCTGTATGAGTGGATCCTCCCCAAACATGTGAGACATACTCCATACATAGGTGGATAAGGCCCCTGTAGAGAGCAAACAATTGGGAGGGAGGAAAAAAAGGACGCAGACGCCACAGGACACCTAACTTCTTAGAAGCTGTTTTAGCAAGAGATGAGATGTGAGATTTCCAGTTCAGATTTTTAGTAAAGGATAGTCCTAGAATATTCATTGTAGAAGAAGGAGACAGTTGAGTGTCATTGAAGAAGAGGGGATAGTTATCTGGTAGATTTTGTTGAGTAGATAGGTGAAGAAATTGGGTTTTTGAGGCATTGAACAAAACAAGGTATGCTTTGCCCCAATCAGAAATTATAGAAAGATCAGAAGTTAGGCGCTCGGTGGCATCTCTCCGTGAATCACTTAGTTCCTGTTGAGTTGGACGTCTAATAAACAACGTTAAAAAATGCAGGGTAGAATCATCAGCGTAGGAGTGGATAGGGCTTTGAGTTAGACTTAGAAGATCATTAATGAATAATAGAAAGAGAGTGGGTGATAGGACAGAACCCTGGGGAACACCACTATTGATAGATTTAGGAGAAGAACAATGTCCGTCTACAGTAGCTGCAATATAACGGTTTGAAAGGAAACTTAAGATGAAGGTACAGAGAGAAGGATAGAAACCGAATGAGGGTAGTTTGGAAATTAAAGATTTGTGCCAGACTCTATCAAAAGCTTTTGATATGTCAAGGGAAACAGCAAAAGTTTCACCGAAACCCCTAAAGGAGGATGACCAAGATTCAATTATGAAAGCTAGAAGATCGCTTGTAGATCGCCCTTTACGGAAACCGTACTGACGATCAGATAGAAGATTGTGAGCAGATAGATGCTTAAGAGTCTTCTTATTAAGTATAGATTAAAAAACTTTAGAAAGGCAGGAGGTCAAAGCTATAGGACGGTAGTTTAAAGGATTAGAACGGTCACCCTTCTTGGGAACAGGTTGGATGTGATCAAACTTCCAGCAAGAAGGAAAGGTGGAAGTAGATAGACAAAGACGGAAAAGTTTGACCAGGCAGGGTGAGAGCACAGAAGCACAGTTTTTGAGAACAATAGGAGGGACTCCGTCAGGACCGTAAGCCTTCCGAGGATCTAGGCCAGAAAGGGCAAAGAAAACATCATTACGAAGGATCTTAATGACAGGCATAATATAGTCAGAGGGTGGAAGAGAAGGAGGAACAAGCCCTTCATCAACCAGAGTGGAATTTTTTGCAAAGGTTTGAGCGAAGAGTTCAGCTTTAGAAATAGATGAGACAGTTGTGGAGCCATCTGGGTGAAGCATAGGAGGGAAAGATGCAAAAGAAAAATTGTTAGAGATGTTATTTGCTAGATGCCAGAAGTAACGAGAGGAATTTGATTCAGAAAGATTTTGACATTTTCTATGCATGAAAGAGTTTTAGGTAAGTTGAAGTAAAGATTTGGCATGATTACGGGCAGATATATAAAGGGCATTTTCAGGAGATGGATGCTTGCATTGGAGGTCGATGAAAAAAATATACGCAAGTGATGTATAAGCTGAATGTAATTATTACTCATGATGTCAATCGTTTGTTAGGATATTGCAAGTGGGTAAGACTAGATTTCATACACAGGAGCGACGTGCCGCCTCCTCTCTGGTGTCTTTCATAACTGAACAAGTTATGTCTCGGCACTGCAATTTCTGTCAAAAAAGAATATCAGTATTTCATCTAGGTACGAGTCTATTTCAGTGATATTACATTTTTCTATGCAGGCGATTTCTTCTACATCTTTAAAATATATTTCGTATACTACGAACATCTTTTTCATTCAGGGACACATATTGCCGTTTTCTGGATTAGTATGTGGTATGGGGGATGTTTCTAGCCAATCACCGTTGTCCAAGCTCGTGACGTCACATGGGGGTGAGGCTTAAGTGATCGCTGGGTTATAACCAGTGTTTTATTTAACATCATTTATAAAGTCTAGTCTAGGGATGGTAAGGTTAGGTTAGTTTCGGTTAGGTTAGGTTAGATTAAACAATGAATAGGTCTAATCTTAAATAAAACATACAGATTATATATATATTAGATTATACAGATTATATATATAGGGCTATAGGCCAGTGATCACGTAGACTCCACCCCAAATATGACGTTACGAGCTTGGACATCGGTGATTAGCTCGACATCACCACACCACATACTATTCCAGAGAACAGGTAATTCCAGGTAATATGCTTCCGGGACACACTGGAAATCTCTTCCTGATTTTATTTCTGCTCCATCCTGGGACTTTCAATTACTTTAAGAAATGAACATGAATGTTCTGTTCTCAGTCGTACCTAATATAAGAAAATGTATAAATTCGTGAGACAAATCAAATATTTGAACAAATGCAGGTTCACTCCATTTTGAAGGGCTTTTTGTCATCTCCAGGAAAAATTCACCAACCCTTGGATCTTTCATTATTTGTTATGTTTAGGGAATGACTATTATGAGGTCTTTTTGTGTTTTTTTCTGTTCAAGATAATTCTGCCTATAATGTCAAAAATAAATTTTAAGATAGCGCACTGATATATCGTTGTGAAGGGATAAGGCATCGTTTAAATGCATCTTACGGTGCAGTGTTTTTTGTTGTTGTATTTGTAAGAGTCGTCCAAGGCGCACTGAGCCTACTGAATATGTATGAAGTCTCTCTTTACGGAAGAACATCAATCATGCGCGCAATCATTGGGGGCATACGGCGGGGGGCGCGTTGCCTCGCCCATCCTACCCTCACTGTGCGCGAGTTACCAAGGCTCCCTTCCCATACCAAGCAACTCTCGACAGGAAACATCAACTAGCCCCAGCCACGAGCCTTGTGGGCTCCCTCTTGGTCAAATAGTTATCAGTTCTGTTTACCTAAATTAGTATTATAAAAATATCACTAAGACAAAAGTCACGATGTAAAAGTCGAAGAAAAAGAAAAAATATTAAATCTTACTGTAATTCACCGAATGTCCGTCTGTCCGTCTGTCGTCCTACAGCCAAGGCTCCGCCATTTATGTCCCAATTGCAACCGAACTTTCAGGAAAGGTTAGGGTCTTCCTTGAGATGGTCATAAGCTATACGTATTTGACCAGGTTTATCCAATTTTTCCATTAGTTAAGAAAATTGGCTTTTTTTGCAGCCTGGGGCATACCTACCTGGCACAGGAGACACTTGTATGTTTCTGCTTGTCACCTCTCTCTCTCTCTCTCTCTCTCTCTCTCTCTCTCTCTCTCTCTCTCTCTCTCTCTCTAACTCTCGAAGGAGAGGGAAGGACAGAGAGAGAGAGAGAGAATCAGAATCAGAAATTTTATTTCCATTTTACAATGGTTATTCTTCTACATCTTATACGTATAATACAATAATGCGAATATCAAATACAAAGTAAAATCTTAAACATACAATAAAACACGCAAGTGTGTACACACATTAAAATAGTAAAATCATAGAATAGTAAATAATAAAATAAAATAAAATAAAATAAAATAAAATAAAATAAAATAATAAATAGTAAAAATAGTCATACACAAGTATGTTGTCATTTAAAAGCAAGAAAAAGGTATAATGATAAAATAGTTATACAAAGGTGTGTAATCATATAAATGTCATAAAATCAAGTAAAGTTAATGGTCTTGCATTAAAAGATAGCTTGTAAGCTTCTTTTTAAAAGTTTAAAAGAGAGAGAGAGAGAGAGAGAGAGAGAGAGAGAGAGAGAGAGAGAGAGAGAGAGAGAGAGAGAGAGAGAGAGAGAGAGAGAGAGAGAGAGAGAGAGAGATTAATAAACACGGTGTTACGTCTACAAAGCCATTCGGATTGTCTTTCAGTGCAGCATACTTATTACGGGTAACTTTTGCTAGTAATAACAATAATGAATATTAATAATAAATAATAATATATTTTGTAGTTCCTAATATCTCAATAAAAACAGTAAGGGTTTGCCCAGGGCGCCACACAAGCCAGAACCGCCGCTGCCGTGCTGTGTCAAGCTGTGGCGACAGCCTCACTGCTTCCCCGTGTAATTAATGCAGCCTAGCCTATCCCCGGAGTCAGGGGATATTGCTGGGAATAGAAAATTACCCCGCTGACTGGCGATAATTTTGCATCTGGCGCCTAGTTAGAGTTCCGGCAGGTCTAATGCACTGCCTGGAGACTGTTCCTAACACAATAATACAATACGTAGGAGTGAGAAGTTAAGGAAATACATATCTCTTTATCGTTTTAACTATAACTTCTTTTGATAATTCATTCCGTCCTTTACTACATCAGGATTCAGAGTGTTTTACAGGCAGTGTGTGTGCATTACTCTCGCCGTGGTATCCTCCGTGCCTCAGACAGCGGCGCGTGTGTTGCCAGACACGCACCACACGCCGAGCCTTGGCAGGCTTGGTACTGCTCTGTTAATACTGGGATAAAGTTGTGCCTGTCAACGAATAGGCATATTCCTGTAATTTATAAGCTTGGGGAGTGATAATATGTGATGGTTATGTGATGTAAGGGCGTGATGTAGCATGTTTTGAGGTGGCAGGGGGCGGGAGATGACATTCCAGGATGGTGACAGTGGTGATGACGCCACGCATGCAGTGTTGCCACGCGCGAGTGTCACCACAAAGATCAGCTGGGCTTTTGTCACTGACCTGATGGGCTTGTAGGCGTTTTTCCAATACATTTCCTTGAGTTTACAGGATAAGAGGCAAAATTTATTACTCGTCTAGGAAACTATGCAAAGCGCCACTTATAAAGCTGCATCCTACCTAGCGGGGTGAAGAGGCGGAAGGGTACAGAGGGCAACACACAGAGGGTGAAGTAAGAAGCAGTTATCCCTCATGTGTTGTGCTGTGCAGTTGTGGTGTTGTCTTAAATTAATGTTGCATCATTTGCATTTATAATCTTGGGTTTCTAGATCGAATGTTAGCGGTGTATTTTAACCATTCATTTAAGCTGTTGTGTGTGGCAATACTGCGCGCATCTCAGGACTCACCACGCAGTCCCTCTGCCGTGACGAGCGGGGGACGGTGTGTTTCTGTGTAACATTCTGTTTACCCTCGAAAAACTATACATTTACTTGTTGTGAGATGCGTGAGTAACTGTTAACGTGGTAATTATTGCGAGACTGTGAGGTAGGCCGTGGTGTGGAGGCTATTAAGGCCGTGAGGGACATATAAGGACCATATAAGGCTGCGTGACGTGTGTGGCGGATGTTTTAACACGTAAATATGTGTTGCTTAGGAACAGTGATATAAAGTTACAGTAGGCGAGTGCATTATTAAACGCCAGGTGTGTGACGGACGCCGTAGCTTCCTGCCATCCTCAATAAGGTAAGTAATCATATCTGAACCATTATCACATTTTTTACCATTAAATCTAACACAATATAGCAGGTGCCGTGTGTGTGTATGTGTGTGTGTGTGTGTATGTGTATGTGTGTTGTGTGTCAATGATGGGCAGCCGAAACGGGAAACTCGTTTCACATCAAAGTAGGTAAAAAAAAATGCAGAGAAGTATCGTAGATTGTAAATAACTTGGTCACATGTCCATGGCGTCGTTTTGAAGGGGTGTTTTGAGCAAAAACCTGCCCCACAGGCATCCTCTAGGGCCCCCGCCGCCGCCCCCACAGGCCTCCTTTAGGGCCCCCGCCGCGCCCCCGGGCCCCCACACGCCTACCGCCCCCACCAATTGCTGCCACGGACCCGCGCCCAGCATATCGTACCGGAACAAGTAGCCACACGTTCACAATTTTTGTCTCGCTACCCACCAGACGTACGAGTCAGGCCCTTACATAAGAACATAAGAAAATAAGGAAGCTACAAGAGGCCGTGAGACCTACACGTGGTATTTCCTGTTATTTAACACTACCTACATCCACCTTTCATCCCTTCCATGAAATTATCTAGCCTCCTATTAAAGCTCCTTAATGACACCACCCCTTCACACGCCCCGTGGTCAAAGGTGGGCACCAAACCGTTAATCCGTTAATTGTTAATTAACGAAGTTAACATTTTCGTTAACGATTTAACTTAAGTTAACTTTGGAAATCATTATCGGACTAATTAACTTACGTTACATTTAACTTCCGTTAACTCAAGTCCGCTAACCCAAAAATTTCATAAAAACCGGTAAACGTTTAAAAGTTTCTATTATTTTCAGATTTTCAATACAGATGTAGAGTCTTAGCATATTTAATATTGTACGCGTCATTCTTTCAACCCCGATATAACGCCACTTATTCGTTTTTTTTCACCCTTTTCTGGCTCTAGAAGCCTTTAAAAACCTAAAACAGGGCCAAAACTATGAAATCAGCCTTTTTAGGTTTTTTAAAAGTTAAAACTATAAAATCTGCCTTTTTTTTAACTCAAAAGCAAAAAAAACCTTTAGTTTTTGGGTTCTAAAGCCCTTAAAAAAACCCATAAAGGCTGCTTTTATAGTGTTGGCACTTTTCAAAGGTGTTTTTGGGTGGTTTTAGCGCAAAAACAGATTTTTTTTTTCTTTAATAAAAATTTACGTTAACGGTTTATCGTTAACTTCCGTTACATGTTTAAAGAATTAACTGATCAACGGTTATCGAAGTAAATTTTTTGGTTAACGGATTAACGGTTAACGAGGTTAACTTTTTGATTAACGGCGCCCACCACTGCCCGTGGTGATGAGCGGGGTGGCGGGCAATACGTACTTGATCCTGAGGCGAATTTTGGTGAGGAAGCCGCAAGAAGCCGGCTTCTGGCAGCTTGCGTTTTCTGTTAACTCGAGGCACTTTTAAGAACCCGGCCTGCCCAGCTGGTGCAAGCCGTAAGAAGCCGGAGGAAGCGAGGGCCAGGGCTCGCTTCTCACGGCTTCATACGTGACGTCAGAGATAAACAACACATATGGCGGGCCAGGCGGAGCTTGTACCAGAGTGACTATCGTCGTAGAAACTAGAAATAATGTAATCACAGATAACAGGACACAAGTAAACACATTTATTTTTTTATTATTAGCTACTAATTTTTTTTTTTTTTTTTTTTTTTTTTTTTTTTTTTTTTTTTTTTTTTTTTTTTTTTTTTTTTTTTTTTTTTACATCTGTGCCTATAGCGCCTGTAGGCAGTGGTGACCCAGGGCTCGGATGGTAGGCTCTGGAGGTTCACTTGAGGGCTGTGATGGTTGGTCCTCGCCCTTGGTAGCGCAGGCAGGATTCTTATAGTGACGCCTGTGATTAGAGGCTCATGCCGCCCCCCTGTGTCCTCCGATGCACTCGCAATCAAAGGTAGAGTTGATGGGCAGGGCATGTGGGTGTTCTTAGGCCACTCGACGGTGCAGAAAAGTTTTTTGGTTTTCTTCGGGGATCGAACTCGGGTCACCGAGAACGCCAGTCGGAGACGCTAACCACTCCGCTACCCTTAGATATGTACATTCCCTTTTGACTGTGTACATAGATGTACATTCAAAAGCATGGACTTACCTTAAGACCACGAACAAGAATATATAAGGTTAATGACATGACAGGACAACTTTAAAACTGGTGAAAGAATTATCGTGTCTTATCAGCCTGACGATAGGGCCTAGCTGTGACGTAGTAGTTTCTGCAGAATTTCGCTGATAATATGGCACAAATTTGGCGAATTTGTACATTACGCCGCTGAAGTGTGCGAGCTGAGCATGGTCGTCAGTGACTCAAACAGCGAGCGTGGACGGTGGGGGCCTATGCTTGCCTTGGCTGTACCCGGCAGTAGTGGCACAAACGGCGCTGACACGTATCACGCTGCTTTTTTCACGCACCTCCCCACACACTGACCAAGGCACGGGCCGCAGGGGAGTCTGCACTCTGCAGGGAGGCAGTATTAGCGGGAATAACATTTTGCTGCACCCCGCTCCCTACCTTGCCTTGCTACCATGCCTCGATACTAATGCTCCCTGCCTTGCCTCGCTGCCATGCCCCTGTAGACTATAGATAAACACATACGCTAACCAATATGAACTATTCTAATCATGTATTAGAATATGTAATGTAATACAAATAATTATTAATACTATTACATGTAATTACATGTAATAGTAATGAGTGAGGGAAGTCAATGATGTTATGGTAAAATAAGTCTATATACTATGCCATGAAGGGCTCACTCTCTATCTTATTATAAGGTAGAGGAGTAATAAGAGGTGGTATATAAGCTAGTGTGGTGGGTGACAGTGTGAAGCGTTAGGATATTGGTGAGGGACTGGCATAAGAGGTTTCAAGGTCAAATAAAGGAAGGCTTAGTGTATCATAATAATGTGTAACGCTTTATAAATACATGCCTTGACACACTAAGTAAATAACTATTGCCTCATTTATTATCCATTGTGATTTGCTCATTGTGCGAATCTCCTAGTCTGGCTCTCACTAGTGTGTGTGTATGTGTGTGTGTGTGTGTGTGTGTGTGTGTGTGTGTGTGTGTGTACCGGCTGGATGGTTTTCTGCCTGTCTGTCTGTCTGTGCATGACAATTTATGTCATGGTTTTGTGAATAATCAATGCATTATTGTGTATTATTTTGTGTATTATCAAGCCAATATTAAACATTTCACATGAATCATCCCTCTTATTATTATTGTTATCAGTATTATTATTATTATTGTTATTATTATTATTATTATTATTATTATTATTATTATTATTATTATAATTTCCATAAGAGGGTAAATGCTTCTTAATGACTTGCATGACTTTCTTCTCATTGCCTCTACTGTTTTCTGATTAGAGTGGCACCTCCTATGTTTATATTTCTCTTAAATACCTTGAGGCCCAGAACGTAATTTCCATTGTAATTTGGGTACCATTTGACGATTTTTAGTGATTATAAGCAATATTTTATAGCTGTGACCTGTTTAGTATCCTTGTCGACTAAATAATTTGGTATATTAAGTCACTTTTCGTAATTTTATGGCTAACAACATACATTTTTTATAGTAAAGGAAAGATCTGGGCGTCAAGAGGTTAAATACCTTGAATTCCTTTTGTTGGATGAAAAGCTACGTAGTGTTTCAAGTTTTTCCATGTTAGTTACAGACTTTTCAATATGAAATGATCTTCGTATTCCGTTTTTTACTTACAGTTACTAATTCTTCTATTAATAATGATACATTAATGGTACTTATTACGTGATAGTTTTTCGCTGCACCAAAATTTACTGTCCTTTTTTCCTTCTGTTAATTTTCGGCTCACCTTTTTATTGGTTTTGATGCCTTTTTCGTATCTTTTTATTGGTTTTGATGCATCTTTTTATTGGTTTTGATGCCTTTTTCATAACTTTTTATTGGTTTTGATGCCTTTTTCATAACTTTTTATTGGTTTTGATGCCTTTTTCACATCTTTTTATTGGTTTTGATGCCTTTTTCACATCTTTTTATTGGTTTTGATGCCTTTTTCATATCTTTTTATTGGTTTTGATGCCTTTTTCATACTTTTTATTGGTTTTGATGCCTTTTTCACATCTTTTTATTGGTTTTGATGCCTTTTTCACATCTTTTTATTGGTTTTGATGCCTTTTTCATAACTTTTTATTGGTTTTGATGCCTTTTTCACATCTTTTTATTGGTTTTGATGCCTTTTTCACATCTTTTTATTGGCTTTGATGCCTTTTTCACATCTTTTTATTGATTTTGATCCCTTTTTCACATCTTTTTATTGGTTTTGATCCCTTTTTCATATCTTTTTATTGGTTTTAATGCCTTTTTCATGTTTTTATTGGTTTTAATGCCTTTTTCACATTTTTTTATTGGTTTTGATCCCTTTTTCATATCTTTTTATTGGTTTTGATGCCTTTTTCGTATGTTTTTATTGGTTTTGATGCCTTTTTCATATCTTTTTATTGGTTTTGATGCCTTTTTCATATCTTTTTATTGGTTTTGATGCCTTTTTCATATCTTTTTATTGGTTTTGATGCCTTTTTACATCTTTTTATTGGTTTTGATGCCTTTTTCATATCTTTTTATTGGTTTTGATGCCTTTTCACATCTTTTTATTGGTTTTGATGCCTTTTTCATATCTTTTTATTGGTTTTGATGCCTTTTTCACATCTTTTTATTGGTTTTTATGCCTTTTTCACATCTTTTTATTGGTTTTGATGCCTTTTTCACATCTTTTTATTGATTTTGATCCCTTTTTCACATCTTTTTATTGGTTTTGATCCCTTTTTCATATCTTTTTATTGGTTTTAATGCCTTTTTCACATCTTTTTATTGGTTTTCATGCCTTTTTCATGTTTTTATTGGTTTTAATGCCTTTTTCACATTTTTTTATTGGTTTTGATGCCTTTTTCACATCTTTTTATTGGTTTTGATGCCTTTTTCACATCTTTTTATTGGTTTTGATGCCTTTTTCATATCTTTTTATTGGTTTTGATGCCTTTTTCATATCTTTTTTTTGGTTTTAATGCCTTTTTCATATCTTTTTATTGGTTTTGATGCCTTTTTCACATCTTTTTATTGGTTTTGATGCCTTTTTCACATCTTTTTATTGGTTTTTATGCCTTTTTCACATCTTTTTATTTTTTTTGATGCCTTTTTCATATCTTTTTATTGGTTTTGATGCCTTTTTCATATCTTTTTAATGGTTTTGATGCCTTTTTCTTATCTTTTTATTGGTTTTGATGCCTTTTTCACATCTTTTTATTGGTTTTGATGCCTTTTTCACATCTTTTTATTGGTTTTGATGCCTTTTTCATATCTTTTTATTGGTTTTGATGCCTTTTTCACATCTTTTTATTGGTTTTGATGCCTTTTTCATATCTTTTTATTGGTTTTGATGCCTTTTTCACATCTTTTTATTGGTTTTCATGCCTTTTTCATATCTTTTTATTGGTTTTGATGCCTTTTTCACATCTTTTTATTGGTTTTGATGCCTTTTTCATATCTTTTTATTGGTTTTGATGCCTTTTTCACCTCTTTTTATTGGTTTTGATGCCTTTTCCATATCTTTTTATTGGTTTTGATGCCTTTTTCACATCTTTTTATTGGTTTTGATGCCTTTTTCATATCTTTTTATTGGTTTTGATGCCTTTTTCACATCTTTTTATTGGTTTTGATGCCTTTTTCATATCTTTTTATTGGTTTTCATGCCTTTTTCATACCTTTTTATTGGTTTTGATGCCTTTTTCATATCTTTTTATTGATTTTAATGCCTTTCATATTTTTGTATTGGTTTTAATGCCTTTCCATATCTTTGTATTGGTTTTAATGCCTTTTTCATATTTTTTCACTGGTTTTAATGCCTTTTACATATCTTTTTATTTGTTTTGATGCCTTTTTCATATTTTTTCACTGGTTTTGATGACTTTTTCGTATCTTTTTATTGGTTTTAAAGCCTTTTTCATATTTGTTTATTGGTTTTAATGCTTTTTTCACATCTTTTTATTGGTTTTAATGCCTTTTTCACATCTTTTTATTGATTTTCATGCCTTTTTCACATCTATTTATTGGTTTTCGTGCCTTTTTCACATCTTTTTATTGGTTTTGATGCCTTTTTCACATCTTTTTATTGGTTTTAATGCCTTTTTATTATCTTTTTATTGGTTTTGATGCCTTTTTCACATCTTTTTATTGGTTTTAATGCCTTTTTCATATCTTTTCATTGGTTTTGATGCCTTTTTCACATATTTTTATTGGTTTTAATGCCTTTTTCATATCTTTTCATTGGTTTTGAAGCCTTTTTCATATCTTTTTATTGGTTTTAATGCCTTTTTATTATCTTTTTATTGGTTTTGATGACTTTTTCACATCTTTTTATTGACCTTTTTATTTGTATTACCTGTAACTTGATAATACGAAAGCTGGGACCTCACACACCACACACTCCCATCTATCCCTTTGCTCAAGGGGGTCAGTAACCGCCCGAATATTTCAGTGAAAAATACCCATGAGCGAGTGAGGAATTCAACAGTTTAACCACAGAATGGCGCACCAATGCTCAATCCACTGGACCATCGTATGTGGGTGTGGGTGTATGTGTGTGTGTGTGTGTGTGTGTGTGTGTGTGTGTGTGTGTGTGTGTGTGTGTGTGTGTGTGTGTGTTTAGGCGGCTGTTTGTCCGGCTGTCTGGTTGTTTTTGAATATGTATTTATGCTTATGTGTGTAGACTTTCACTCTAGTTTTGTTTATTGGTTCGTTTATCTTTAGATGCGTCTATTTGTATGTTCTCTCTCTCTCTCTCTCTCTCTCTCTCTCTCTCTCTCTCTCTCTCTCTCTCTCTCTCTCTCTCTCTCTCTCTCTCTCTCTCTCTCTCTCTCTCTCTCTCTCTCTCTCTCTCTCTCTCTCTATCTATCTATCTATCTGTGTCTCTCGCTCTCTCTCTGTCTCTATTTCTCTCTATTTCTCTCTATTTATCTCTCTCCCTCTCTCTCTCTATTTCTCTATTTTTTTTTCTCTCTCTCTCTCTCTCTCGCTCTCGCTCTCGCTCTCTCTCTCTCTCTCTCTCTCTCTCTCTCTCTCTCTCTCTCTCTCTCTCTCTCTCTCTCTCTCTCTCTCTCTCTCTCTCTCTCTCTCTCTCTCTCTCTCTCTCTCTCTCTCTCTCTTTTTCTTACCTTCCCCCCATCTATACAGTCCCGTTAAAACATCGTCTGAGTTTACCATTGCAGTACTTAGGCTCAGGACACACGAGTAGGCAACATGCACCTGCTGGACCCTCGCAACCACTCCGAAAAAACACAGAAAAATACACGAACACTTAAAAAACCTCGTGGTCATAGGTGAGCCAAAGCGTAGATAGAAAGCTAAAGCGTTTTATATAAAAAGCGGTGCGACAAGTGAGCTACGCCGGCAATTTCCTGCGGCAGTCAGGTGCAGAAAGGACGCTGGTCAGAGGTGATATGTAGCAGATGTTTGCTTGGGGATCGTGTGTTATGCTCAGAAAAGGAAGGAGAGGAGGTGTAGTTGGAAGACTGAACGTACTTTGCTAAACAGTAATTTTTTTTTTCATTTATTATCCACTCATGAAGAATAGTTTTGATGATTCCACCAATCGTTCTGATATCTTATTTGGTGCATTTGTTGTACTTCTCGCATGTCAAACACGTGTAACTCCATAGATGAAACTCCTTCGTGTAAACTACTCATCATCTGCTCTGCGGTGTGTGTGTGTGCCGTGTGCTTCACTGCGATGCTAAAATTGTATATATGAATTGCATCCTATGATAATTGATCCCACTCAAGTATTTACCACACACCGGTCTGTCTCCCCCATACCCTCTCCACCACCACCTTGTATCTTATCCTAAAATGCTCCATCTTCCCCATTCCCAACCTTACCCTGCCGTATTATTCCACATCCATACCCACATACACTTACCACCACCCCGTGCCCCGCTTCTCTTCTGTTCCATCTATAGTCCACTATCTCTGACAAACCAGCCTCGCTCCCTGCCAGCCTGGATAGTCTCATAGTCCTTCCACATGCAGTCCACTGTCTGTACTAATCCACCCAGACATCCCCGCCAGACATTCCCTGTGTTGATAGATCCGAGGCCGCGCCCCGCTTTTTGACATTTCCAGCATTCGCAAAGAGTTGGATAGATCATGAATGTTGCGAGACTAAGACTTTCTGGCACTCGATTAAAAATGGGACGTCCTTCTGCCTCACGGAATAACAAGAATGATGATGATGATGATGAGGAGGAGGAGGAGGAGGAGGAGGAGGAGGAGGAGGAAGAGGAAGAGGAAGAGAAGAGGGAGGAGGAGGAGGAGGAGGAGGAGGAGGAGCGGAGGCGACTGTTTGATTGCCCTGATCTGATTCACTAGCGTCGCCAAAGCTTGATGGCCAAGAATTGACATTAAAAAGTATTAATAATGACCGTGGAATATTTGAGAAAAGTGAGAGGTAAGGTGTGATCTGTGGCTCATTTTCGCGTATGGGTGTAGGGTAGGAAAGTGTATTGCATTGTGTAGGTGTTGGCACAGACGGGATGGGGAAGTGTGGTGTGGCAGTCAGTACACAACGGTCAATCAGGACACAGTTCCGCAAAGTAGGAAGAGTAGGATGACGACAACATGGAGGAGGAGGAGGAGGAAGAGGAGGAGAAAGAAAAGAATCAAATGTAAGAAGTAGAAGAATAAGACTAGGAGATAGAAGGAGAGAACATGAAGAGGAGAGATAAAAAATAGCATCAATAGAATGACAAACATGAGGTTTTTTTGCCTTATGCCTCTAGTACAATATATGACGAGAGAGAGAGAGAGAGAGAGAGAGAGAGAGAGAGAGAGAGAGAGAGAGAGAGAGAGAGAGAGAGAGAGAGAGAGAGAGAGAGAGAGAGAGAGATAAGGAAATGCGTACCAAATTAGCAGGTAAGAATTGAAAAATGACGATGGTGAGGAAGAGCAAGTAAGTTCATTGTTAATTGAGACAAAACGGAGAGAGAGAGAGAGAGAGAGAGAGAGAGAGAGAGAGAGAGAGAGAGAGAGAGAGAGAGAGAGAGAGAGAGAGAGAGAGAGAGAGAGAGAGAGAGAGAGTTAACACTTTCTTTTTATCTTGGGAAAATTACTATATGCATGTGTCTATCCATATACAGTATATTGTAAATGGCAGTAAAGAACAGCACCATAGGGCATCCGGTTGCACCTGTAAGCTTTTTCATCCTCAGTCCACCGGTGATAACAAGGCGATTTACCATGAAGCAGCTCAGAGGCACAAACGTTATGGTGAAATACTAGGTGGGGAAATGCTAGGTGGGGTATCTACTCCTAAGAGCTTCAAATAAGTATTACGAAAAGCATTGCCTACAGAATGTTATCCCTGCCTCTCTGTGATGTATCTGAATTATTTGATTGCGGTATCCATGCCAATTTAATTAATTAGGAAAGGCTTTTATCTTAACTTGAGCTTGCTTGGATTTCGGAATATATATACTTTTAGCCAAAGACCCTACAAGCAAGATAGGAAAGCTGAGGCCCTAGCCTAAGCATAATTTGTAATGTCTAACACGAGCGCCATCTGTGTTGCTTCCAATGTAACTGTTGATTGAGACATATTTAAATCTAATTATTACTTCCTCTGACATCAGGATCAATGTTCTATGCATTTTTAGCACACACGCTCACACACATACACAATCAGACATGATAAAAATATATACTAAAATAAAGTATTAACAGGTGGGTATTGAACCCGGGCTCCTGATCCGCAGCTGGGCGCGCTACCCACTACACCACAATAGCAGTCTAATATAGTGAGTGACGACTATATATATACAATAAAACAACGAGCGCCGGTGCTGCCACATAGCAGTTGTCCAAACACGACAGCACACTCCGAAACACCTGCTTTCCTATCTTGCGTGTAGGGTCTTTGCTTTTAGCCAACCAAATTATTTCCGAACGTCTTTGAAGCCAGTGTTATCAAATGAGAAGCTTCATTCTCAATGCGCAGGGATCGGTGCTTGGTTCAGTCCTGTTTACCATTGGTGTTCATGATCTCTTGAGTTATATAACAGACTGTGTACTTATTCAGTACAATAATGGTGCTCGAATTATACACTTAGGTAGACCCGATAATTACCAGCCATTTAGTAAGCACAACTAAGATAGTAATGCGTATAAGACTAGGTAGTGCTGAAACAATGAAGCTTGTGTTATTTCAGTGCTGAAGAGGTTTGTGGAGAAATTTAGTTTGATCATTCTTTCGCCAGTATTATAAAAACTGGAATTATTATTAAAAAATGTCAAAATTATGCCTTTGAACAATATACCATAGAATTTAGCAAACATTAGTAGTACGTTTGCCGGTAAACTTTTTGACACTGTAAGAAACGTTGCCTAGAAATGTATTTTAGATATTCGGTCAGCGACACAAGGGATGCCTGCTGGTAACAAATTGAATGTTATGCATATCTTGCCTCCATATGTAAAGGTATACTCATATGTAAAAACGCTTAATAAAATTCAGGATCATGACCTAATTGCGTTCTACTTATCATTGTTTAATTAGTTATTAAGGTATTAGTGTTTTTAGATGTGTATAATGGACGAAATTTATACATTACTGTCGATTTTGATACCATGCATATTATGTTAATCAGTATTATTTGTGAATGTTAATTATTATAAATGCCACTTTTGTCTCACTAACTCTCACTTTCTCTATCTCTCTTTATCTCTCTCTTTATCTCTCTTTATCTCTCTTTTTTTTTTTTCTCTCTCTCTCTCTCTCTCTCTCTCTCTCTCTCTCTCTCTCTCTCTCTCTCTCTCTCTCTCTCTCTCTCTCTCTCTCTCGCTCTCTCTCTCTCTCTCTCTCTCTCTCTCTCTCTCTCTCTCTCTCTCTCTCTCTCTCTCTCTCTCTCTCTCTCTCTCTCTCTCTCTCATCTCTGTCTGCTCTTCTCTCCTCTTCTCTCCCAACTCTCCCATTCTCTCAACCTTCCTACAAATCTCTCTCTCTCTCTAACAATAAACTCTCTCCGTCTCTCTTCTCTTGCTTTGCTACCTCTCCTACACACTCTCCCTCCCCCCTCCCTCCTCCTCCTCCTCCACTCCCACTCTCCTCTCATCCCATCCTCTCTCCTCTCACTCTCTCTCTCTCCCCCCATCCCCCCCCCCTCTCAGTTAGGGCAGCATTTCTGCCTTCCCACAACTCGCCCGATCTATCGAACACATGACCAACGACAAGTGGCAAACCAAAGCATCGCGTGACCATTGTATGAACTGTACCACCACCACACACACACACACACACACACACCACACACCACACACCCACACACACACACACACACACACACACACACACACACACACACACACACACACACACACACACACACACACCCTTCTCTCTTTCTCTAATCAATTGTTTTTAACTTAAATGTTGGTATAGGAGTGAAATCATAGAGAGAGAGAGAGAGAGAGAGAGAGAGGAGAGAGAGAGAGAGAGAGAGAGAGAGAGAGAGAGAGAGAGAGAGAGAGAGAGAGAGAAAAAAAAATGTCCTGTACGTGACCTAAAATTGACGGGAAACAAAAAACGCTTAGAAAAATTACCTTAAGTTAGGTCAATTTAGCTTAATTAGATATGCACGTAGTGAAAACCCAAGGCCCTGTCCACCCAGCACTGAATGGGTACCGGGTGTTAGCCGGGTTTTGTTTTGTTTTTTTGACCCGCCTCCCGGGGTGGTGGCTTCGGCCAACACTGTGCACTAAGGATGAATGATAAAAAATATATTGGAGACGGGGCCATACAAGTGTAGCTGAGACACTGTAAAACACAACTAATGAACACACACACACACACACACACACACACACACACACACACACACACACACACACACACACACACACACACACACACACACACACACACACACACGTATACACAAAGATATGTTGATAATATTACGTTGAACTGAGAAATATATATAAACTATAAAGCTAAATATTAGAGTAAACATTAACTAACAGTAAAATAACACTGGACGGCTGGAGTCAAGTCAAGGTAGTCTACCATTAATATCCCTGCGGCCCGCGCCTTGCTGTGAAGGAAGCATTACAACAATGAAATTATGTCAAAATATTTATCATACAGGATCAGAACCAGATGACTTTGTGTACATTTAAAGAACAGGCATAAAAGTAAATGACACATCATGAACACACACACACACACACACACACACACACACACACACACACACACACACACACACACACACACACACACACACACACACACACACACACACACACACACACACACACACACACACACACTAACTTATTATACTATTAATTTTAACTATACAATAGGTAAAAATGATTCGAAACAAGAAGACAAACGGCCCTAATCTTATACGCACCACCTAATCACCACCTTTATATCACCTGTAGATATAATGAGACGAAGGGAGGGGAAATGTATATAAATGGAAGAAAGAATCTTTATTTCAGAACCTCACCCGTACAGGGATAGAAAGCGAGGAGTTATTCAGGGGTTCATATATACGCATAAGCGTTAGGGAGTCGAGTGCGAGGGATGAGGTATTAAAGGTTAATTAGTTAGGTGGAGGTATGGGAACAGACAGGTGGCAATGTAGGGAGAAGCGGATAAAATTAAAGATGGCAAGATACTCATTGAAAGGATAAGAGAAAGGTGTAATAATAATGAAAAGTATAATGATAGGTGAAAGCGAGATAAATGTTAATGAATCGAATAGAGGTAAAGAAAAATAATTGAATGTGAATGTAAGGCAATTAAGAAATGCATATATGAAAAAAATGATAGGTGAAAAAGAAATGTTTTAAATGAAGAAATAAATAAAAGAAATGATAAAAAAGCAGGTAAACTAGGAAGATGCGGCAGGCTACATAAGGTATTAAATAGAGATCATTAGATATTTAATTGATGATATAATGATATAAAAAAAAGATATAGGCGCAGTATATTGTAGATCTGTCCTCAATGTATACAAGAGGTGTGAAGTCTTTCATCGGGTCACCGGTCGCCTCCAGTCAGGGTAAAGGTCAAAGCATTCAAGGGCAGTGAAAAGGAGCAGTGAGATGTCAGAGGCAGTCAAGGAAAAAGCTGACGTGTAAAACTAAAAGCAAAAATGCTGCGAAAGATGAATTTCAGGTTTTCCAAAGATCAAGATAAAAATAATCGCCTGGAGGAGGAAAAAAAAGAAATACAGTTGACGAACCTGATTGCTTAGTCAAGGAGGGAAAAGTCCTTGGAATCAGTTGAAAGACTTTTCAATATTCGTTTTCTACAATTGTTTTTTTTTTTTTTAACGTAGAAGTTTAGGAAAAATGGAAAATCTCAAAAGAAAATGAACATCACAAATCACCTGGAAATGAGAGAGAGAGAGAGAGAGAGAGAGAGAGAGAGAGAGAAGGAGAGAGAGAGAGAGAGAGAGAGAGAGAGAGAGAGAGAGAGAGAGAGAGAGAGAGAGAGAGAGAGAGAGAGAGAGAGGATGGATGCAGAAAATAAGGGAAAATAGGATGACAAATTAAAGGAGCTGGAGGAAGTGAGGGAAGGAGATGAGGAGGGAATGATGGAGGTGAAGGTGGAGACGTAGCAGGGCGAAGGAAGGTGTGATGGAGTGAGGATTTCTTCACAATTAGGATGGGAATTTGGTCTCTCTCTCTCTCTCTCTCTCTCTCTCTCTCTCTCTCTCTCTCTCTCTCTCTCTCTCTCTCTCTCTCTTTCTCTTTCTCTTTCTCTTTCTCTTTCTCTTTCTCTCTCTCTCTGTCTCTCTCTCTCTCTCTCTAATATTCCTGTTAGATGTATCCATTAATTCATTTTCGCAGTCTATTAGTTTGAATGTACGTACTGGACCAGAAAAGAAACTTCTGACAGCTATACTTAACTGAAAGGATATGAGATAACTAATATAACTATCTTGATAAACGTGAACATTATATTTACTTTGTTTGAATAGATGTGAATGCCTTGTGCCTTGTACTTACCGATGCCTTGGATTTGGAAGACCGATGCCTTTATATTAAAAGATGCCTTGGATTTGACGCAATTGCCGATGGAAAGATTTTTTGTTGGAAATTTTGCACAGAAGAGACGAAAGGAGTGTCGATTAACCTTATAAATGTAGTCAGAGAGATCCAATTACATAAGGATAATGTCTATATATTAGAGATATATCACACAATCAACATTCAAGCTATAATTTATGTTTTTGACAAGAGCTATATTATAAGATTAGTATGAGTAAAGAACAAATAGTATGGTATTGACACAGATGAAAATTGCTCGCACATCTACAACGTTGTATTTTTTTTTGTGTCCACTTGTGCTAAACTGTGCCTTTATACTTTAACAAACACATTTAACACATTCATTCAGGTGCATAGTTTATACATGTTTTATAGGGTCCGGCAGCTAGCGGGCTTTTTGTTACGTTATTGTTTTGCCCTTAGTCAGTCCTCAGTCTTTAGTCGGTGTTTGTGTTTCCGTTGTATCTCTTATAACTGTGACGCCTCTAATGAATCACTGGCGGGCTGGCGACCAATGAGCGAGGAATGATGTGTGACACTGCCTGGCGGAGGGATAAAGGGAGAGGGAGAGAGATGTTAAGGGAGACGAGGGAGCTCTTAATTTATACATCCATGACTAATTTCATCCCCTGATTGGATGCTGCCGTGAGATGAGTGTTGGACGGTAGTAATAGTAATAATAGTAGTGTTCATATCACCTTCCGTGACCTGCGTTGACCCGTGTTGACCTCTGCCTCTCACCTATCGACTTGAGTGCATGCTGCGGGGAAAGGGGGACTGCAGGTGACCTTTGATGACCTCGTTTCATACCTGGTGCGTTCATATAGTTGCCCTCAAGACTTACAGGGATGATATAACAGCGGTGTCCTCCTCCTTCCTCTTCCTCCTCCTCAACGTTCTGCTTCACCTTCCTGTTGGCTTTTCAATCTTTTTCACCTTCCCACTCCCAACTGCTGACCGGTTTTCCCATCTTTCCACTCACATGATTGGCTCACACTCACACGTTATAACCTCCTTATTATGTGGTAGTGTGGTAGGTATATAGGTAGTCCCCCTATTATGTGGTAGTCCTTCCTCTGTCCTCTTTCTTCTTCTTCTGTTCCTCCTCCCTCTACTTCTTCCACTTCCCTGCTTCCACTTTAAATATTACTCATTCATAGCTTTTCCTTGCCACTCATCTTTCATTTGCCTTCATCTAAACTCACCAGACAAATTTTTTCTTCCTCAATGATTGTATATCTTTGCTACATCCTTTCCCCTATCCCACTCTTCCTTCTCAATTTTGTCCCCTACCCTTCCTTCCCTTTCTTCCCTTCATCCTCCTTTCCCACACGTGCCCTCAATCTCGTCCCCTCCCCTTTCATCCCCTCCCCCTCCCCCTTCCCTTAAGTTAACCTGCCGGACCATATCGGTTCCCCAGTATTATATAACACCGTAACCTTCCTCCTCTCTTTCCCTTCCCCAACATTACTCTCTTTTCCCTTCCCCAACAACTACATTAATTTATTTTCATATTTTTCTCTTCCTCTTCCTTTTCCTCTTCTTTCTTCCCTGTCTCCCTCCATCACTTCACCACATGCCTTCTTCCCCCTCCTCTATACTCTTCCTCCATCACCGAAATTTGCTCCAAGTGGCTCCTCTTGACCGCCCGGGCCATAGTGTTCGATAGATAACCTTCCATTACCCCGGACACCATTTCGTTAAGGTGCAGGCAGGCAAGAACGGCAGAGTGCGCTGCTGCACCTGACTTTGCTTATTCAACAGGGTAAAACGCCCGGCCGGTTCAAGGAATAGAGAGTAACCGCTTTACATACATTATTGGATTATCTAAAGAGGCAGCCAAAGACGGTCCATATTTAGTAGAGGTAGATTTAGGTAGTTTATAGGTTAGGAAATTGCTGCTTTATTGGGGATTATATTGTATAAAGTATTTATTGATGGATATAAAGACGCTAGGAAGAAGTAAAAAAAATGAAATAAATATGTAATAGTAAAACGTTTGTTGCTGCTTATTGAAGGAGTTTATTGGGGGATTTTTCGTATTTAACGTCGTATTTATATATAGTTTGAATAAACGCTGCAGTGCATTTTTGTTATTATTGTTGTTATTGATGTTGTTCTAGGTGCTTGTGTGTTTTGTTATCTTGTCTCTCCCTCCCTGATATGTACGTTGTGATGTCAGTTTATTGTTATTTCGTTCATGTTTTGAGGATGCACAGCTGCCTACACTGCAACGAAGGCAACAAAACAAAAACTACAGCAACAACAACAATGAAAACAGCAATAACAACAATGACAACAATATAACTCACGACAAAATTGCAGTAGAAAATATAAGCTGTCGAAAAACAAGTTAATAAGTTGAACATATTAATGTATGTACAACAACAACTACTACTACTACTAATATTACTACAACTAAAACTACTGCTTAAACTACTACTAGTACAACTACTACTACTACTACTACTACTATATATTGTACAGCCCCAACCTCAGGCCAACACACAGCCATCTTTCCTAACTCCCCCCTTCCTCTCCTAACCCAAGCCCCTCACACATCAGGCCAGGAACATGCAATAACCTCTCACTATGCTGCCTCTTCCTCTTGCTTTTCCTCTTACAGCCTTCCCTTCATTTACTTTCTCTGGCCTTCACACTTTCTCTCCTCCTTTACTACCTCTGTTTCTCTTCCCTTAGTTGCTGAATACTTTGATTTTCGCTTGTAAAACTTACTATCACAATCTCCTCGTCTGTGCTTCCATTCTTAACCTCTTATTCCTGCTCCTCCTCCTTTCACTTTCTCCTCTCTCTCTCTCTTCTTTCATTCTCCATCCCTTCCTTGTTATTTTATGTTATTTCTTGATTAAACTTCCCAGTCTTTCCAGAACTTCTACTCACATCACCCCTGTTTATTGTCTACCGTCCCAGACAGCTTATGTTTTCATCCTTCTTTCCTTCCCTCCTTCTTTCTCGTCTTGACTCTATTACATAACTATTCCTTTTCCAGAATGAGGACGAAATATTCTCTTTTGCCTCGCAGTGTTCCTAGCCGTCCCTTCAGGATTCTGTGTGTGTGTGTGTGTGTGTGTGTGTGTGTGCGTGTGCGTGTGCGTGTGCGCGTGTGCATGTGTGTATGTGTGTGTGTCATTCACTCACCCATGGTCTTGTCCACACGAGTCGGACTCGTGATCGCCAGATTCACCCTCCCGGTGCGACCTTGCATGGAGCTCATTATTACCGATATTTGGGTAATGCTGGGACCTCACACACCGCCATCCCCTTGCTCAAGGGGGACAATAACCGTCCGAATTTGTCAGTGAAAAAACCATTGGAGCAGTGAGGATTCGAACCAGCTAACCACAGGATGGCAGGCCAACGCACTATACACTTGACCATCGGGACGGTGTGTATGTGTGTGTGTGTGTGTGTGTGTGTGTGTGTGTGTGTGTGTGTGTGTGTGTGTGAGGTGGGTAAAGATGTGTATGCGTGTGTGTGTGTGTGTGTGTATTCATCTAGTTGTATTCATCTAGTTGTATTTTACAGGGCCAGAGCAACGCTCGTATGGCCCCGTCTCCATATCAACATTCTTATCATTTCATCCTTAGTGGTTAGTGTTGGCCGAAGCCACCACCCCGGGAGGGGGGTCACAAACCCCCGGCTGACACCCGGTACCCATTCACTGCTGGGTGGACAGGGGCTCGGGTTTTAAGGAAACAGCCCATATGTTTCCGCTCCGCCTGGGGATCGAACCCGGGACTTCTCGGTTGTGAACTGAGCGTGCTAACCACTACACTACGGAGTACCCTGTTTCTGTGTGTTGTGTGTGTGTGAGGTGGGTAAAGATGTCTGCTTTAATGTACTATGCTCTTATTGTCAATGTGTTACTTGACATCAATTATGAAAGAGAGAGAGAGAGAGAGCGAGAGAGAGAGAGAGAGAGAGAGAGAGAGAGAGAGAGAGAGAGAGAGAGAGAGAGAGAGAGAGAGAGAGAGAGAGAGAGAGAGAGAGAGAGAGAGACCCACTAAAAGATTTATGCACAACAATAAGGGAGCAAGGCGGCACGTTATCATGAAAAAGTAAATGCATCGTTGGATTTTCGGGAAACTTGCGTGTATGAGAAAAGGGAAGGTATATCACCTGTGTGGAGTTTTGCACACATACACACCGCCCGATGGTCAAGTGTATAGTGCGTTGGCCTGCTATTCTGTGGTTAGCTGGTTCAAATCCTCACTGCTCCAATGGATTTTTCACTGACGAATTCGGACGGTTATTGTCCCCCTTGAGCAAGCGGATGGCGGTGTGTGAGGTCCCGCATTACCCAAATATCGATAATAATGAGCTCCAAGGTCGCACCGGGAGGGTGAATCTGGCGATCACGAGTCCGACTCGTGTGGACAAGACCATGGGTGAGTGAATGACACACACACATACACACATGCACACGCGCACACGCACACGCACACGCACACACACACACACACACACACACACATACACACATGCACACGCGTACTGCTACTATACTATTACTACTACTGCTATTACTATTACTGTTACTACTACTACTGGTACTACTACTAATAATAATACTGATACTACCACTACTACCACTACTACTACTGCTACTACTACTATTACTATTACTATTACTATTACTACAACTACCAGAAAGTAGAAAAATATACGTCAATGTAAGAAAGCTTGACAAGACAGATGGACAGACAGACACACAAATAAAACCACATATACAAATAATTCACCAAAATATTCATTATCATCATCATATATAAAATATAAGGGCGACGATTTGGTCAGATTAGGTCAAAGGGTTAAGGGGTGTGACCCTCCTGCTGTCGAGGTCACAAGTAAGGTATTCTGGTGACCTTGCGGCAAAGACATGAAGGGGAACAGAGGCTGACAGCGATGTCTGCTGACGGTGTGAATATTGTGTCCCGCCCACCTGTGTGTGTGTGTGTGTGTGTCTTTCTCTCTCACTCTACTCTCTCTCTCTCTCTCTCTCTCTCTCTCTCTCTCTCTCTCTCTCTCTCTCTCTCTCCTCTCTCTCTCTCTCTCTCTCTCTCTCTCTCCAGTGTATTCCATGGAGGGTAACACCTTAGTTACTCTCACCCTTGGCTTAGTAGTAACTTATTTTAGTCATTATATTTATCAACCCTGCTATTAAGTGTTTCAATGGTTATGCCCCTTCATATGTCTTTATTAGCAGTATTTTAAGCATTATTTATTATTGGAGAGAGAGAGAGAGAGAGAGAGAGAGAGAGAGAGAGAGAGAGAGAGAGAGAGAGAGGCCAGAGGCAGGTCTGCGGACCAAGATATCAGTTGTCCGCCCCGTGGTGGGATCTGGAGGCCTCGCTGGTAGTCGAGATGAGATAGGATCTAGGAGGCGCTTCTAAGATGGCGGTGATGGAGGTGACGTTAGAATGATTATAAATATCACACAGCATCGGCCTTTCGAGCTGTCAGGTAGGAGATACTTGTGCATCCTGGGAAAAGAAAGTCAAATAGATGTCTAACACCGCAAGGGTCCCTGTGCGGCGGCCACAGTTCTGAATACATTGTCCTCATCGCACACCATGATACCTGAAGCAGAACTAGCAAGTGGTGTGTAGGAGCCTAAGGGCGAGCGACGCGGTGTGCCTGGCGAAAAAGAATATGGAAGAGGTCAAGAGAAAGCGTGCGAGAGCATGAAGGAATCACTATACATACATTCTCACGAGAGGAGGAGAGGGAGGTGTAGGAATGGGAAGGGACAAGTGAAAGAGAACGAAGAAAAGAAAGGAAAAGTATGGATATAAACTAGAGAGATAAAAAGAGAACGAGAGAGAAATATACGAGAGAGAGATAGAGAGAGAAAAATAAATAAAACATCTAAATGACTTTACGCTGATCTGCTTTTGTTTACAGGTGAGATTGAGGAGCGAGGCGCCGCGCTGGCCACCTGGACCACGGCGAGGCAGCAGCGAAGGTAAGCTCTTGCGTCAGTTGGTTTTAGTGAAGATACATTTTCTTCTTGTTGGAGATTCATAGTTGAAATATGTAAGAGGAGAATGGGGAAGACGAGGAGGAGGAGGAGGAGGAGGAGGAGGAGAGCAAAAATGAGCAGAGGGATTATAATAGGAGGTAGGAGGAAGACGAAGAGAAAATGGACGAGGTGGAGGAAGCAGATGTGTAACATGACATAGGGGATAAAAGGATAAAGGATGTCATACGTATATGTCTGCCTTTTTTGTACCAAACGATATGTTACAACGCCGTGTAATACGTGCCATTAGGATGGAAGGGTAGAATGCGAGATGTTGGTTTCTTTAAAATGGGAAGACGTTAAGACGATTTGCTGCACTCTCTTGGGTAAAAAGATGGGAGAGCAAGTTGTTTGTCTCCCAATAACAGAAAGAGGAGGAGGAAGAAAAAAAATTGTTTTGCAAAATGAAACGAAAAAGGGATGAAAAAAGATGGAATGCTGGGCACAAAATAAAATATGAAGATAATGCTGGAGGAGGGAGGGAGGGAGGGAGCAAGACACAATAACATGAGAAAAGATGAAGAAGTAGGAGGCGGAGGAGAATATGTAACAGTATACGAGTACACCAGAGCGCTTTTGGGTCTGGAGCAACAGCAGTTTATGCGTCACTAATGTTAAGAGCAAGTTACGTATATTACTGAGCCTGATTACGAAAGATTTATAGGATAGGATTTCAAAGGAATTACATACAACTATATACCTCTTGACCTTTATGAGACTGTATCTTTACACTACACTAGTCTATTTCATTAGTATAAGGCAAAGGATAGTCCAGTAAAAAACACTTTTCACCCATTCACACCTATAGTCGAAGATGGCTGAAAAAGAGGTGATATTATGCAGCAATAAAATGTTAATATGAAATTCAAGAAGAAAGTGAGAAACAAGTTTTTATTACTTGCTACGCAGGTACTTTGCCGTGTGCCTGGTGGACAAGTGGGCACTGTGTGAATATCTCAGGGTTTTGATACAAGGACTCTCATTTTAAGGGAGGAGACAAATAGAACAAGAAGAGAAGAGAGATACATTTGAGTAAGGATATGATGGATAATGATACCAGAGAAAAAGACGAGGAGAAAGAAGGAAATGAGGAATAGAAGACTATGTTGGTAAAAGCGAGGAAGAGAAAACTGTAATGTTCTTTTGGTGTTAAGATGATGAGTACGAGGAGGAGAACAATGAGGAGGAAGAGGAGGAATATAATATAGACCATGGCGATGGCTGTAAGTGAGGTCGAAGTAGCGGAAATATCAAAGAAAAATCCCGGCAGAGGGCAGCACAGCACAGCGGCAGGAGGTTTTATAATCCTCACTGTAACAACGACAACAAACACTTACCACGCTATCACATCACCTCCAACGTCCTGCTCTAAGCCCCGCACGCTGAGATAAGTATTACTGCATCAACTTGTGACGCAACCCCAGGCCACCCGACCCCCGCATAGTCTGAGGTCGTGGCTCCCTCCCTCGCTGCCCCTGTGACTGGCGTGGTGTCGTCCTGCCTTTGATGGTATTTGCAGCTTGCGGCGCACGTCCATACGGTGCTGGCGATAAATCTTATTAGCGAGCGAGCATCACCATGACGACGACTGCTGTACAGTGTGGGGCTGCCGGCAAGGGTGTGTGTGCGTGTGTGTGTGTGTGTGTGTGTGTGTGTGTGGTGTGTGTGTGTGTGTGTATGTGTGTGTGTGTGTGTGTGTGTTTACCTAGTTGTATTTACCTAGTTGTAACATACAGGAAAAGAGCTATGCTCGTACTGTCCCGTCTCCAAATCTACTATTATCCAGTTTGACTTTGAAGTGTGAAGTGAAGTGGTGTGTGTGTGTGTGTGTGTGTGTGTGTGTGTGTGTGTGTGTGTGTGTGTGTGTGTGTGTGTGTGTGTGTGTGTGTGTGTGTGTGTGTGTGTGTGTGTGTGTGTGTGTGTGCGAGAGATAGAGAGAGAGATAGAAATAGAGATAATGAATAATAGATGGGCGTGTTTGCGTCGACGGTGAGGCTGAAGCACGAAATTTGAAAGTCATTGAAGCGAAAGACTCTAAATATAATATATGAAATATAATGTAACACAAAACATAGTATACAAAATATAATAAAAATAATGTAAATGTATTACCTTCAGGCTATGCGTAAAATTATGGCAAATAATAAAATGTCTTAAACGCTTGAAAAAAGTAAGAAACGGAAGAATACATTGATAGGACAAACCGTGGCTTTCTGTCGTGTCTTTGTTTTGAGGGAAACTATTTCTTCCGTATTGGTAACATAACAAATGGAATGTCGATGGTATATGTGTGGCCAAATATAAAGTATTGGTGTTGGTAAAGTAATCATAGAAAGTTGTAACAAATAAATATTCATCCATAAATCTGGTCCCGGCTGGAAATTTGTTCGAGAAAACATTATAAACACATCCGTTATAATACAATTTGTTGTAGAGAAACCAATATATACAAATAACAAAATGAGAAACAAATTGTTGAACGTAAATTAATGAAGAAATGAGATACGAATTGAAAGTTAGCAAAGATAAAGGTAATTAATGCCTTTAGGGAAATAGTGTTTTAAAGTAAATACACTGTAGTGTAGTAGTGGTCGCGGTATCGAACGGTTTGGGTGGTCGAATGTCTCGACCAGAGGTGTGTACGGGGTTGGGTGGTGAATACACGGGACTAGTCTCCATGTGGTTGCCCTGTCAGCATTGCCCCTTCTCGTCATTGTTATTGTCTTATTTGTCTTTATTATCATTCTTCATCATAGTCGTCGTTCTCCTTTCTTCTTCCTTCTGTTTCTCTGTTCTGTTCTCGTTCATCATCTGTTCTCCCCTTCATCTCCATCATTCCAGTGTCTTCTTCTCTTACTTCCCTCCTCCTACCTCCTCTTAAGCGTCCTGCCATCTCCAATCTCTAATAATTTTTATTCTTATTTTTCTCTTCTCCCTCTCTTTTTTTACCCGTTCAACTCCTCCACTCTCCTTGCCCAATTATCATTTAGCGCTCCGGATTTTTCCCCATTTAAACTGTCATCATTATCATTAGTTTCTTACTTCAGCTGCTGCAGTTTTCACTTTTCCTTTTTTCTTTTTTTCTTTTCACACATTTCTTAAATTGTAGTTTCCTTTTTATCAGCGTTTCCTACTTCCACATGATCATTTGCCGCACCATTTCCATTGACCATCTTTCCTCCTCCTCCTCCTCCTCCTCCTCCTCCTCGGAAAGACCGCTTAAGAATGGCTTCGAATTGCTCTCTTTAAAACCCCGG
>JACEEZ010025652.1:142376-159876 GCA_016584305.1 Chionoecetes opilio | reverse complement strand
CTGACATTCTCACATCCATATCACATTTTTCATGTTCCTTTTTCTGCACATTAAATATTGATTTTAGCCTTAATGGATAATTTGCCGAGAATAAGACAGTAGAACAAACGTGCTGAGCCGCCGCGAGGAGTGGACGAACACAGGGATCCTGGCATCACCGTTGCCAGCGAGATAACCCAAAGTAACGTGCTTGTGGCGGCAGGAAAGCTAATTTGATGCTCGGGTTGATAGGGAAAGAAAAACTAAGAACTATTATATGAGCTGGAACACTTCTGCGGCGATACTATTCGCTGCCATGACTTTTCTCGATCACGGAGCGCAGTGTTTTATTTTTTGTAACTTCATAAGGGACTGGCCAAGGGTAAGAAATATGAAAGAAGTAATAAATATCATGCTGGCTGCCAGACTCCAGCTACCACTAGATTGCTTGAAGGACATCCGGTAACACGAATGAGAATCACGATATATCGCGAGGCAGACCCCAGCAGAAAGGCTCAGAACCTCGGGAATGATGCAGGAACTTTTCAAGATATCTTCCCGTGAGAAGAGAAGACAACGGATTGACGCGAGACTGGTATACAAAGTTTTCGTGAAGTTCGCCATTGTCGAACTCTCTAGATTTATGTGACACAGAGGTAGTGCATCTTCATAAAGCAATGGGTTGCATGGTTTTTGGAAACATTGCGACATACATATTGGCAAAACTGTGCTCAAATTATCATGTTACTTGCTGAAACTTATTTCCAGCAGAGGTTGTCAGTGCAAACTACTGTCTCGTTCAAATGTTTCTTGGTTATATATTTCGAGAAAAATAGGCACATATATAGAAAGCTAAGTTACAGGAACTACCACGTGTAGGTCTCACGGCCTCTTGTACCTTATGTTCTTATGTTCTTATGTTCAAAATTTGTGAAATACTCCGCCAAGTGTGTTATGCAGACACTTCTTTTCACTTTTCTCCACTATCATTCTTTTCTTGCCGACAACACTATTTCTTTCTGTACCCGCCAGGATGGCGCGGTTGGTAGAGTTGTTGTTACGCGTGTAGAGTCCTTGCATTCGGTCAACGGTTCGAGTCCACCAAGTTCGTCCTGGCGTGGTGGCACTTTGTATAGTCAATAACCTTGTAGTTGGTACTTGTTGGTACCTTGCAAAGTGTCTAGATAGGATCAAAGTATCTTATCTTATATTTCTTTCTGTAAGATTTAATGGATGAGGAAGTCGAGGTCGCCTCGCTATGTTCTTCATAATAACAAAACACTGTAAGGATTTTACTAAAACCCAGTTGGCTTAAATAAGGAAGTTCCTATTCCATTATGTACATAGATTGTTCCCTTCCATTCCGTGGGCAGTGCAGACCATTGTGCAAAGGCGACGAGAGGCCTTGATGGCCACCGCCAGGACGAGGGAGGCGATACTTAGGCCTTCGTGCCCTTTGTCGTACTCACAAGGACAGGGACGCCACAAGGACGGTATATATATATAATATATATATACGGTCAATAAACTTAATTTTATAATCATGAATTAAATGAATCCGGTGTTGTGTGTGTCAGGTGCGGGACTCTGGGACACAGGGCGGTGCAGGGGTGGCGTGATTGGTCAAGTGTGTGTTTTTTGTAACCTTGGATTCAATATCACTGTCCTTGATCAACACTCTGTGACTCATATAACAATCTGTCAATCACTCTTAAGTCAGAAGGTCTTGTGTTTCTCACCTTA
Organism: Chionoecetes opilio; assembly: GCA_016584305.1. Lineage (NCBI taxonomy): Eukaryota > Metazoa > Arthropoda > Malacostraca > Decapoda > Majidae > Chionoecetes > Chionoecetes opilio. The sequence goes on along the minus strand of JACEEZ010025652.1, from coordinate 158,154 downwards.
ATAACAGCAACCTTTATTTTGTGTTGCACGTCAGCCACCCATATAGATTGTTTGATCATAATTATTGAACGCTAATTACAGACTCAGCATGTTCATTATGTAATTCATTTGACACTTGCAGAATTTTCGGTTTTGCTTAAATCTCTTTTTTTCCCCAGATATCTTTTTATAGCAACACCAAATATGGGGAGTTTTCTAATAAGCTCACTCTCAAGCCTGTTTCTCGCGCTCTCATATCCTCTGCCCTTTGAGCGTGAATGATCTATCATTTACCGTCAATTTCCTGTACTTTTTCGGGACATATCAGAATTACCCTTCAATACAACAACTGAAACAGTTCTTAATAAAAAATGTAGTTTATCATTTTGTTTTTCAGCACTTGAAGAAAATATTGGCAAAACATAGAATACTTGAAAACTCAATTTCTTAAAATCGTCATTTCATGGAAACACTGCACGTTCAAGCTGAATGAAGCTTCAGGAAGTATGTACTTGTATGTAAGCTTTCACTGAGTACCTGTTTTGGGTGTATATGTCTCTCTTACGACGAACATTTAACCAAGAAGTAATTTAAGTAATTGGCACCTCAACGAACAGTCCTCTATCGAAGACAATACATGGGTCTTGTTTACTTGTTGTCTTGAAAAAGAGCGGGCTGCAGGAACGCATGCATCCGCCGTTATCTGCCTCACCTGTGCCTTCCTGAGGAGACAGGTCAACTACCACGCCTGTAATAGCATCATAGGACATCACCAGGGCTGATAGTGTTCCCCAAGGGATCCTCGCAGCCCTAAAACAAGAACAAAACAAGACTCTTCCCCCCAGCCCAGTGGATAAGAAGAAGTGACTGATATCAGATCCCGACATCGGGATGGTTTCTTCGGAGATGCTGAACGCCACACTATTTCTTGGTTAAATGTTCGTCACAAAAGAGACAGACACATCCAAAACAGGTACTCGGCGAAAGCTTACATACAAGTACATACTTCCTGAAGCTTCATTCAGCTTGAACGTGCAGTGTTTCCATGAAATGACGATTTTAAGAAATTGAGTTTTCAAGTATTCTATGTTTTGCCAATATTTTCTTCAAGTGCTGAAAAACAAAATGATAAACTACATTTTTTATTAAGAACTGTTTCAGTTGTTGTATTGAAGGGTAATTCTGATATGTCCCGAAAAAATACAGGGAGTTTACGATAAATGATAGATCATTCACGCTCAAAGGGCAGCGGATGTGAGATGCGCGAGAGACATCTGGCGGCTTAGCTTTGAAAACTCCCCATATTGATGTTCGTAACCATAATATTTGTTCGCAATTTGTGGCGTTTTCAGAAAATGTCGCTCACCATACACCTCCGCAAGGCACGTTATTTATTATTTGATAGATCGCTTCCAGGCTGGAAGGTATCCAGAAAAAAATTGCTGAGCGCATAAACCCGAAGGCCGGGTTTTAATGCAATCGTGGAAATATAGTTAAATTAACTTAATATTGATAACTACGACTCCGCTTACGCTTAAATTACATTAAACGAAAAATAGTTGTTATTTGGAACAAGTTATATCCTGAATTAGATGCAAAAGTGGATAGTTTGGATTATGAGATAAATCAAACATTGAATTTATATAGTCAATCATTTGTGAATATCATAAACTACCTGGAATTTTGTATAAACCTGAGCTGCCGGTAACAAGGGAAGGCGATTGGTTGAAAGTAGTAGGTTAAAAAAATGTAAACCAGGTTCCGCATGAAACCACAAACTCAAATAGGTTATCTGATTTTGCGTTAAAAGCCTATCTTATTTTTCTTATAGAAACGTTGGGAAGTATTAAGGAAAAGAAGTAACCAAATAGTTTAGGTACAACATTGACTATCTTAAATATAAATTAGAATATTTTAATGCTTCCAAATTACAGCAAAGGTTGAGTTGTTGCATGTTCGACTAGTTTGGCCGCTACGGTTCCTGCGGGGAAATAAACAGTAAATGAAAGAAATGTAAAGTAAAGGCAGGAGCCAATACACAAAATATTCATAAAAAACAAGATGAGGCAAATATTTCAATGATGATTGTTTACAAGTATCGACTGTAATTCTTATCTTTTTTGTGGTTCTAATTTCAGTAATTGGTATGATAATTAATAATTATAATTGGCATTTCTTGTGATTAAAATTTCATCATGAAGTACCGCTGACTTTTTTTTTTATCACAAAGGCAGCGGAACTCTAAACTCGTTGTCTATCATTTTTCGCAATTTTAACTTAATGTACAGTCACAATTTAACTTAACATTATATGATGGCTTGAATGTCACTTTACTCAAAACTAACTTATATTTTTTTTCAACTCTACATGGTATCAGTGGTAACGTTACTTTTGTACTTGCTTTGGCTGGAGTGGGAGGGGAGGAGCCTTCTTCTGTACATTTTTTTCTTCTTATCTCACACACTCTCTCTTTTTCTCTCTCACTCTCTCTATCTATCTATCTACCTTCTCTCTATCTCTCTATTTATCTATATCTATCTATCTACCTTTTTTTTTTTCTCTCTCTCTCTCTCTCTCTCTCTCTCTCTCTCTCTCTCTCTCTCTCTCTCTCTCTCTCTCTCCTCTCTCTCCTCTCTCCTCTCTCTCTCTCTCTCTCTTTCTCTCTCTTCTCTTCTCTTTCTCTTTCTCTTTCTCTTCCTCTCTCTCTCTCTCTCTCTCTCTCTCTCTCTCTCTTCTCTCTCTCTCTCTCTCTCCTCTCTCTCTCTCTCTCTCTCTCCTCCTCTCCTCTCTCTCTCTCTCTCTCTCTCCTCTCTCTCTCTCTCTCTCTCTCTCTCTCTTCTCTCTCTCTCTCCTCTCTCTCTCTCTCTCTCTCCTCTCTCTCTCTCTCCTCTCTCTCTCTCTCTCTCTCTCTCTCTCAGAACAAAGATGTACAGCACATTATAATATAATATAATATAATGAGCAGCAATACGCTATTACACACTTATAAAGTAGTAGAAAGTTATACAAAGAAGCAGTAACAGTTACAGTCTGGTATTTCCCTGTTCCCACGTAGCACAAGTTACCATCACAAAAAGGCAGAACAAAGGAGCAATGAGCATCGAGAAGACAGACAAACAGACAGACACTCCAGGCACATGTGACGTTTCAATCTATTTTTGCACCTCGTATGTTCTGGCATCTCGGGAGCAGAGCAGGAAAGAGAGTAAATAGCAGACATAGCAACATTACAGGCGTTCAAGATTTCTTCTATAAAACCTCCCTGTGTTCTGAATGGACAGGTTGTTATGCTTGTTTTTTTATACCCGATAAATACTGCATTAAGAGGTGAAACTAGAGAAACGGTTGTCTTTCACTATATTTGTTTTGGTTTCATAAAGATAATTCCATGATGTACGTATTAAAGTGACAGCGATAATCTCTTCTCCGTCTCTCATCTCTCAGACTGTTTCACTCGTCTTCATCTCATATACTGAATACTGTTGTGTGTCTTGTTTATCATATACATTTCAGCCTTCTTATTCTTCGTCTTCGTCTCTGTCTTCTTCTTCTGCTTCTTCTTCTCCTTTATCATAATTTTCATCATCTTTTTCTCGTCCTTCTTCCTCTATCATTATTTTTCTTCTCCTTAATCATAGTTATCATCTATATTATCTTGACTGTTCTTCATTTATTTTTTTCTATTACCCCTTCCTCCTCTTCCTCTTTAATCGTTCTTTACTTCTTCTCGTTCTCGTTCTTATTTTCTTCTTATTGTTCTGTATCCTCTTCCTCCTCCTCTTTTTGTTGGCCCATCTCCTCCTCCTCCTCTTCTCACCACCTTTAACACGCGTTATATAAAGTTTCTGTTCTGTACGAGCCTCCACCGCCGTGTTCTGTTCTTATCCTTTCTGTTCAGTAATGTAATCGTCTCCCTTGTCTTCCCTTACACCATCCATCCTGTTCTGCCTTGGTCTCCCTCGCTCTTATTACAACCTTGCAATACTCATTTCCTGCCTTCCTTCAATCTCTTTCTCTCATCACGCGTCCGTATCATCTCAGTCTTGCTTTCTTGTATTGTCTGGGACGCTTTTCTAATTATTTGGTACTCGTGATGTATTCGCTTTTGATTTCGTCCTCTCTTGTCATCCCACGAATTGATGAGTCAATATTATTACATTGGAAATACGAAACAAATGATGGTATATTGTGTGTGAGGAAATCTATAGACCCGAGATGTGTATACATCTCACAATGTTCTACCACTAACCCATTAACAGCAAGAGTTATCCAAATATTACCCAAAGATTGGTCATAATGAGCTCCAAACTCACTCCGGGAGGGTGAAACTGGCGATCGCGAGTCCGAATCGCGTAGACAAGACCATGGCTGAATGACACACACACAGATGTGGAGCCAATTTACTGTGTTTTCCTTTTTCACTTGCCACCACCACCCAGCCTTGTATTCCCCCCAATTATCCTTACACTCGTAGTTTCTGACATTCTCTCTCTCTCTCTCTCTCTCTCTCTCTCTCTCTCTCTCTCTCTCTCTCTCTCTCTCTCTCTCTCTCTCTCTCTCTCTCTCTCTCTCTCTCTCTCTCTCTCTCTCTCTCTCTCTCTCTCTCTCTCTCTCTTTCCTCTCTCTGTCTATCTCATTCTTTATTTCTCCACCAGAAACATTTCATCAGGGACTATCTTTCCTTTTACAACATTGCACACACCTAACATAATTCTTCACCCTCTCTCCCTCTCTCCCTTTCTTTATTTGTTATCTAACTTACCTGCCTTTCCTCCATCCTTCCCTCCGTCTATCTCACTTTTTCTTGTTCTATCTCTCTGTTCCAATCTATTGGTTCTTCAGTATAGTTCTTTCTCCCTTATTTGTATTCTCCCATGTCTCCTTATCTTTTTTTTTTCATCTCTCCTTATCTTCATTGCTACCTTGCTTTCTCTTTCCATTTCATCTCTGTTCATTTTTTCGCATTGATCGATGCTGCTTCTAAATCTCTGTCCCTTTCTTCTCCCCTCATCCCTTCTTCCTAGCTTCCTTGTCTTATTTTCCTCTTTTCCATTGAGACTACAGCAAGAGGGAAGAAGAGGGGGAGTTAGCAGGACAGTAGGTGAAAAAGGAGAACTGTGCACGTTCTTGTGTTTGGCATAAGTTTAGTATGTGTTGTGAGCTGCCACTTGTATACATGGCGCTTTATACTAGGACAGGAGAGTGTGAGACAGACGTGGGTTTCAGCTTGGTGCATTTGAAGTTCTTGTTCTGTAGTGGTGACTAAATGTTTCCTTACAGTCAAGCATAATCCATGTTCATTAAACTTGCCTCTCCCTCTTTAGTTTCTTTCTTATTTCAGTTTTTTTTCACTCCTGTCTATCATTACTCTGTTTTCGTGTCTTTGTACCTCCACACTTATCTTTCGACTTCTTTTATCTCAATTGTTACTTTCCCTCCTTATCCTCATGTTCCATTCTTAGCTCCCATCTCTCCGTTTATCCCGTACGATTTCTTTATTATCTCTCCCAGCTTTGATCTAACCCTCCTTCCATGTCTCCGCATTCATACACTTCCAACTTTCCATTCTTTCCATTTTTCGCTTTCTTCTCCGCCACCACCACATCATCATCATATTCCTTCCTCCGTCTCGTCTTTCTCTATATAACACTACCACCACTACTCCTCCAACCAACGCCTCTCCTACTATATTCCATGCTTGCGCTGCACCTCCTGTCTCGCATACACGCCTCTCCACTGAACACACTCCTTCTTTACACCGCCGGACATAAACTATCTCCCGCCGTGACCACTTTTGATGTATGTTCAGCCCATCCTTTACTACCAACACCGCCTGCTTCCACGCCTTGTTCCATCTCCTGCCCTCTCTCCCCCTCACTCTTCACGGCGGAGTCGTGATGGGAGTGCCCATGACCTTTGTTTTTCTTGGCAATCACTAGTCATATTTTTAGCCCCTTGATCTTACCTGTCAAAGACTAGTCATTTCCAAGTATAACACACGTCAGATTGTTCCATAATACATCAAATCTACCTGAAAAATATAGGTCACGAATAAAACTGAACTAAATCTAACCTAACATGGGGGGACAAGCCCCCGCAGACCCCCATTTCCTTAAACTAACCTAACTAACCTTAATAACCTCAGGCTTTCCAGTGATGTAACTTATTCTGACTATTACCATACCTTATTGTGATTTCTCTTTAATCAAACTCTTCAAAGCAACAATTTGTTGCTTCTGTCAAGGGGGTAAAAATATAAACTAGTAATATATGGTGATTACTAAGAATAACAAAGGTCGGATTCTTTCATAACACAGCAAAATCTATCAGAATTTTTTTTGTTTTAGCTAAAAAAAAGAGAGGGTCACTAAAATTAATCTTTACCACCTGGGCCCGGTGTGTGGTACCGTGGTATTATGGCACCTGGTATGTGCTTTGGTCTACCGGATATCTCGTTCCCGTCGGCGAGAGCTCCAACTTTTCACGTCGTCGATTATTCCTATTTTCTACGACTCAATATTTATATATCTAATAAGCTTTTACCTGTGTTTATGTATACCCTGTATATCTGACCTAACCTGACCTAACCATTACTGGCAGAAATTACAATTTGGGGGAGATGATGGGACGGTATAAGAAAATATATTAATTCCCTCTATAAACAATAGCTAAAATAATTCAAAACACATCAAAACTAAATAGAAAATAATAATGTCTTCGAGAAATGTGATGGCCAATAATGAAATACTATTTAGTCTTCCCTTTCAACTATTACAAGTGGAACTGTTAACGAAAGTTTCCACGTCGGCTCGAGGTCCCGGTTTGTGTTGGGACAAAAATTTCGGCAGACGAGAGTGCCAACAGGTACCCTGGGCCCTGAGATATATATTTAACCAATAACAGCTTGTCGCACAACAACGGTTTACCTATCTAGCAGTGTTACAAGCGAGGGTTTCGTACAGCAACATACCGAATGCATGTATATGTAAGGGGCACTCAGGGTAGGCAATATGCATATGACTCATGAATACATAATAATGCCAATCAAAGGTAATATAAGCTTTTTGGAGATAGAAGAAAGTGTCCTCACAAAATCCACGTATATGTATTGTCATATGTATCACTGGTGCGAGCAGAGCGTTTATTTCAGGCTTGCCACCTACATAGTAATTTAAAATATATCGATACAAAACACCGAGACACCAAAAACTATAGATTATATTCGTATATGTGTAATTTATTATCATTGTATAGTTAGAGCTGTGGTAAGGAGTTTATTTATGTAATATTTTCCTCTTCCTTGAGCATGTTCCGCATCTGTTTGTAATCCTGCCCACTTTATTTAAGCTTCGCCCCTTCTCGATAACTAGAGATACCATCGTCGTATTTGATGATCGCAATTGCAACGGTAGTATTTACATCGTGGTTATCGCATTTGCGATAGACTAGAAACATGAGCCCCAGTCGTGAGTCGGCCCTTGAAGCACCACTAAAAGATGTATATTTGGGCGAGGCATAGAATAGGGCCTACGGGGTATTACGCAGACCTGGACGGACGACTAGAGAGCATTTATTGTTCTTTCTCCTCGGTATTAATGTTATGGTGTTTTCGTTATGCTTCTGGATGGAGATGTAATGGTGTAGGGACAGGATAGGAATAGGGTGAGAATAAGAAAGATTATAAGATGTGGGAATGGGTGGGATGGGTTAGTGGATAGGAATGGGGTGTGGAACAGGAATGGGACTGAAATGAGTTGGGTATATGAATAGGATTGGTAGATAGGAACGGGTATAGGTTGAAAATAGAAGTAGAATGGATGGGTTGCAGTTCTAAACAGGACAATTGATATAATTGATAGAAATCAACGTAAGGGCAGGGAAGATAAGGAAAGAAGTAGGGTAGGGATGAAATTCGGGTCAGGTTGGATTACACAGAAGAAGACTCAAGGAGAAAGCTACGTAAATCAGAGTACAACAGAGGTAATGTAATGGATTCTATTTTTTTAGTATAACATACGCTTTAGAAAATATTATTGTTTTCTCGAAGTTTTTGTTTAAAAAAAAACATTTCACTTTTTTGTACATATACAGCTAGACAGATAGACGAACCCATAGAGGAACAGGTAGAAATGTATGGCTTTCTTTCCCCACATAAGCAAAACATACACCCTTCGTCACTCTACTCACCACTTCATCACCACTACAACCTTTACTAACCATACATTTCTACCTGTTCCTCTACGAGTTCGTCTATCTGTCTAGCTGTACATGTCATTGCAGGTTCATTTAAGTTCCCCATAAGGAATACCGATCCCAGAAGTAATCACTTGCCTATGTGTCACGGGTCACTTAATTATCCCTGTCTATCCACTTTTTTCTTATAAACTACAACTTATATATTCACAATCACAGTGAATACCTACTACATCACTTGCTATAATAATATAAGCGAAAGTGTGTGTGTGTGTGTGTGTGTCTGTCTGTCCGCGATAGGTGCCGCCCCCTGTGGCGGAATCCCATCATATGTCACAGTTTTGGAATCAGGTTGACCAGGGGAAGGTTTTAAGCCCACTTATAGGATGATCCGATCACTTTTTTTTTTTCTTTTTTTTTTAGCAGCCTATTAGCGAGAACTGTGAAGAAAAAAAAGTGGGTTGCGAGAATTGAGGAAACCTTGATGTAGGGTGATGGATAATAGGTGAGTGAATGGGTGGGGTGATGGGTAATGGGTGTTGGGTGATGGGTGAGTGAATGGGTGGGGGGTGATGGGTGATGGATGAGGGAATAGGTGGGGGGTGATGGGTAATGGATGAGTGAATGAGTGTGTGGTGATGGGTAATGGGTGAGTGAATGGGTGTGTGGTGATGGGTAATGGGTGAGTGAATGGGTGGGGGGTGATGGGTAATGGGTGAGTGAATGGGTGGGGGGAATACATACATTTCAGGAAAGTTAAAAGGGGCTATCTTGAGAGTCTGTGTTTGGTGGGCCGAGGTGGTGGGTAATGGGTCTATCTGGAGAGTCTGTGTTTGGTGGGCCGAAGGCCCACCAAACACAGGTGGTGGGCCTAAGGCCCACCAATAGCCCTCCGCAGGAGCTAGCCAAAAAGTCCGCCCGGAGGGCGGCTTTGCTTTCAGGAAAGTTAGCAGGGGCTATGATGTGAATGGGTTGGCGTTAATACATACATTTCTACATCCATGATTTCAGGAAAGTTAGAAGGGGCTATCTGGAGAGTCTGTGTTTGGTGGGCCTTCGGCCCACCAAACACAGGTGGTGGGCCAAAGGCCCACCAATAGCCCTCCGCAGGAGCTAGCCAAAAAGGCCGCCCGGAGGGCGGCCTTTTTGGCTAGTATAACTATAATTTTATAGGGGTAGGTTAGGTTAGTAATTATTTTTTGGGGGGGATCTCGCTATAAGGTTATTAGTGAGATTAGGTTAGGTTAGGTTATAGTGAGGTTAGATTAGTAATATTAAACATATTATATTTTTCAGGGGTCCAGGGGGGTCGTTAAGGAGGGGAGGGGAGGTGAAGGGGGCATCTCTCCCCCACTTTATAATTACATTTTAGAGGTATCTGAAGGGATCTGTGAAGGTCTGGAGGAAAAAACACTCTAATAAGGGCGGGAAAGGACTCTAGAATTTTACCTAACTCACTGCGTGTTGTATACATAACATGAAAAAACCCAGCCTGTCTCATCCCTACCTCAAAAGCCTTGCATAGTGCATACCACTCCCGCAACTTATCACAGCTCAGCTAAAGCCCCACAGCTACATATCATTTGCAAGATACTTATCCATGCACAAGTACATACATTAATAATACATAAAAATGATCTTCACAGCAATAGTATGAATTTTCCTTCATCGAGAAATCACGCCTTGCAGACATCCACCACTGTTTCCTCTTTTTCTTGTCTTTAGGCATAGTTATGAACACTTTCTCCGGAGTTTTAATTGTGGTGTTTTTGCACATTGGCACAAAACAAGCATAATATGTTCTTTTTGTCTAGGACATGTTGAATGGATAGGTACTGACGGTCTGCTGAGCCTAAACAAGCCGATCAGCTGATCAGGCGAGATCTGAGACTGTACACCTACTACGTCACAACCAATCACAGCGCGTTCCGCCGTGTTGTGATATTTCATTTATGGTGCATTTCTCAGCAAAAAGAATATGAGTACAGTGATATGTAGCCTATATTGCATCCAAAGCTTCATAATACTCCGTGTTTTAGGTGTGAGTAAACGGGTCCATTAAAAATGACTGGTGATTAAAAAAGCCCCAAAAAAGCCTAAACTTAGGTGACTAAAAAAGCCAAACATACATACTCAATACCTGCGTACATACATACACACCTGCATAATGCATACATACAGTGGAAGACAAAGAAGTTGGCGGTGTCTTGCATCCGTCACGCTCCTTGACAAATTTCGTTTAATTCCCTCCCGGCGCTTCCTATGGGGAATGATTGAAAAAAAAAGTTGTCTGGCAACTCACTCACGGCCTTGACTTCCTGCTTGCAGTTTTTCAAATCATTAGTCATTAATGGGCAGTGACCAGGACATATTGCATCTTATCGTCAGTCCCGGCTTGATTCCCCAAAACGTCACCAAAACATTTCGGGAAAGTGTTTTCGCTCAGTTGGATATGGGGCCTGAGCCACAGTTGACTGCAGACCAGATCACCCGTATTCACAGCTTATATAAGATAGGTTTTAGTTCAAAAGAAATTGTGAGGGAGACTGTGTTACTCAACGAAAGGTTGAGCGGTGGGTTAAAAAATCACGAGACTCACCAACGGCTGGAAGTCTAATGCACTTGTCTCGTCCTGGACGCAAGAAAAAAGTTTCAAAGAAAACTTTGGATATTATCAAAAGACAGCTAGTGAAATCTCCTACCAAAACAGCAAGATAATTAAAGTCAATAAACCCACAGTTACTGGGTACAGTGTGTGTAAGGAGCGTGTCTCGTTACATCCGTAAGGCCTCGTGATTTTTTAACCCACCGCCCAACCGTTCGTTGAGTAACACAGTCTCCCTCACAATTTCTTTTGAACTAAAACCTATCTTATATAAGCTGTGAATACGGGTGATCTGGTCTGCAGTCAACTGTGGCTCAGGCCCCATATCCAACTGAGCGAAAACACTTTCCCGAAATGTTTTGGTGACGTTTTGGGGAATCAAGCCGGGACTGACGATAAGATGCAATATGTCCTGGTCACTGACCATTAATGACTAATGATTTGAAAAACTGCAAGCAGGAAGTCAAGGCCGTGAGTGAGTTGCCAGACAACTTTTTTTTTCAATCATTCCCCATAGGAAGCGCCGGGAGGGAATTAAACGAAATTTGTCAAGGAGCGTGACGGATGCAAGACACCGCCAACTTCTTTGTCTTCCACTGTACATACACAGGCTCGCACGTACATGGGTTTACACAGTCAAAAAACAAATATTACCACAATATACATGAACCCGAATGAGAGAGAGAGAGAAAGAGAGAGAGAGAGAGAGAGAGAGAGAGAGAGAGAGAGAGAGAGAGAGAGAGAGAGAGAGAGAGATTCCTTTAGTACTCTAAGCATCGAGGAAGAGCGGTAGGGCACCAACCAATTATCTTTCAAGTGTTGTAAAAGGAATGGAAAGCTGCTTTGAAAAGCGACCACACTTAAGCCCTTTGGGAGACACCATAACGAAGCGAAGTATCGACGTGTGTGTGTGTGTGTGTGTGGGTGTGTGTGTGTGTGTGTTGTGTGTGTGTGTGTGTGTGTGTGTGTGGACGTACTCCCTCTGCCGTAAATGTGTAGACGTAAGTCGGCGGAATTAGGGAAGCCAGTTCACTTTATGGTCACAAAAAAGGCCGCTCAACTCACACATACTAGAGGAGCGAGGCGGGGAAGAGGAAGCCCTCCACTTACCCCTCCTTCACCGCCTTCTACGTAAGACTAAAGGCGTGACGACCGACGATAAAACCCGAAAGAGAGAGAGAGAGAGAGAGAGAGAGAGAGAGAGAGAGAGAGAGAGAGAGAGAGAGAGAGAGAGAGAGAGAGAGAGAGAGAGAGAGAGAGAGAGAGAGAGAGAGAGAGAGGAACCCATTTAGTCCTCCGAGGCAGCTACATAATTTTCGTCCGCTGAGTTGTAGAATAAACAGTTTTAAATAAGGATAAGAGATACTAAACATGTGGAGAGCCTTGGTGAAGCTCTTGTGATATCACCAATTTTCCGCTGAGGAATACATTGTGAGATAAACCGACCTACATTTTAGCTGTGATTTTTGGCTTAAAGTCATAATAGTGAGACGGACGATACTACCAAAGCAAATGAAAGAGAGAGAAAGAGGTGAGAGAGAGAGAAAGAGAGAGAGAGAGAGAGAGAGAGAGAGAGAGAGAGAGAGAGAGAGAGAGAGAGGAGAGAGAGAGAGAGAGAGAGAGAGAGAGAGAGCATCTCTCTTTGCACCTCATCCCAAAGGCGAAGGTCTTTGCGGATGACATCACCCTGACCCAGAGCTACAGCTCAGAGGAGGAAACTGCCACCACGTCCCAGCTTAACGACGCGCTAAGCCGCATCGCAGCCTGGAGCAGCATGTGGCAAGTGAAGTTTGCTTCTCACAAAACGCAGCTTCTCAACGTCTCCAGGTCGGGTGCAGCTCTGCGCCTTAAATTCAACGGGGAAACACTGGCACCGCAGGACGAGGTGGAGGTACTGGGGGTCACCTACGACCGTAGTTTGACCTTCAGAACCCACATTGAGCGGCTCGCTAGAGTGGCCTCAGGGAAGCTGGCATCTCTGAGAAGGATGTCGTGGCTTCTCGACGGTAGGGGACTAGAAATCCTCTACAAGGCGCAGGTTCGCTTCTCCCTGGAGTACGCGTGCCTCGCGTGGAGCGGCGCGGCCAATAAACACCTCGCCCTCCTGGACAAGGTACAGGCCCGAGCGGTGAGGATCATCGAAGACAATAATGCCGGACAGGAGCCACATCTCACCACCCTTCAACACCGACGTGACGTGGCGGGACTCACCGTGGGGTTCAAGGTGCAGGTGAAGCGGTTGAGTCACCTTCAGGCGTTGTGGCAGCCATACCGCCTGGCTCCGGTCACCATCCGTGCTGTCGCTCTGGCACCTGGTGAGCTATTACAGCCCCGCTGCCGTACGTGGCACCACCAACGCCAGTTCAGAAACACATATATCAGTTGGTGGAACACGCTGATATCACAAACATAATTTAACGGAGTGAGTGTCCAGGAATTCAAAGTGATGGTGAACAACTGGTTGCTGGGCACAGCTGAGTGATAGTGATAAAGTGACTTATAAGGACCAGAGTAAGACCTTAAGATAGGGAGTATGAAGAATGTAACCTTTAGTCTGTAAGTTACTATGCTACAATGTAATGTGAATGTAACTTCTCTGTAAAATGTTAATTTGTATAAATAAAAAGAATAAAAAAAGAGAGAGAACTTTGGTACTTCAGAGCATATTGATGAAGTTTTCACCGTAAAGTGAATGAGGAAGAGAGACGCAAATCGGAGTGAAGTTGAAGTAGGAAGTGAAGAAAAGAGAATATTGTAGCAAGCCTTCATCAGTGATAGTTGAAAGAGGGCGATGAGCATGAGGAGAAGGAAGGGGAAGAGGAGGAGGAGGAAGACAGGATGAGAACGAGGAGGAGGAAAAATATGAAGCGGATAGATTTTTTTCAGTTTTTGGTAGGCCAGGCAGATAATTCCACAGAACAAAAAGCCTGTTTATTGCCTTTTCTTTGTTAAACAGATGTTGAGAGTCAAAGAAAAGGTTGGCTTCTTTAGTGTTGGAGGGTGTCCTGATACTCCCCTCTAAAAACTGTGTAAATCGCAGGGAAGTGGAAAAACTAATATCTCCACCAATGAAAATGATGGAGTGAAGATGCTGGTTTGACTCTTGCTTTAGTAAGATTGACATAATGAGGAATAAACACCTATAAGTCCTTGTCCCTTTCTCCAACCCCTCCTACTATATAATATAATAAAGTAATAATCACAAACTCAAAAAAATTTCCTTTTTTTTGTTTTTAGCAAGTCTGCGTGGTTGAGGCAATAGTTCGATATCACTTCGTTGTGCAGGAATTTGTGTGCCATTTGTGTGTGGCTCATGTAGTTGATGGAAAGCCCAGGATACATTTTCCATACCTTGACGAGCCTGTAATTTCGTATTTTATTTGACCTACAAAGGTAGTATAAAGAAAGAGACATATAACAAGAAAGAGAGAGAGAGAGAGAGAGAGAGAGAGAGAGAGAGAGAGAGAGAGAGAGAGAGAGAGAGAGAGAGAGAGAGAGAGAGAGAGAGAGAGAGAGAGAGAGAGATAAACCAAGCTTCCTCCCCTTCGATGGCTGTACCACAAACACAGGTGACATGACTACCTGGAGAGAAAGGCTAATTAGAACATCACATCCCTCTCGACAAACCCTTCTCACCTGTCCCTTGGCTCCTCACCTGTGCTGGCAGACTCATTAACCCTAGAACCTCACCTGATGTACTAATGAAGAAATGAAGCGAATTTTAATAGCCGCGGTTTATTGTCCCGCACAACACTATGAAATATTAATGACGGTAATTCAGGTGATACTAATCGCTAATCGATGCGTAAACCTCTAATCGGCTGTATATTGAGTGCATATGAATCCCAACCGGAATTAATAATGACGTGGATGTCTATTGAATGGTAATCCAATGCCTCAGGACAAATATTTCCTCACGTATATACCTGATAAACCCATATTTCTGTTTATCCTTCATCATTGTTCCCTTACCGTTTCCCTCCCTTTTTCTGCTCCTTCCACCTCCTCCTTCTCTTCCACCTCTTCCTCTTCCACCTCCTCCTCTTCCACCTCCCTCCTTCCTTATTTTCCTTTTGATCCGGGTCTCCAAAGTCTTGTAATGTTTATTTTTATATTCTCTTAAGTGTTCGCCATATACTGTAGTAGATAGCGCCATGTTAAGCAAATAATTTAAAGCATGGATAGAGAAAGAAAAAACAACAACTTTGTTCTCAGGAAAACGTGAAAAATGAGAAAAATATAATAAAAGGGGATTTTTGCAGATCTCCATTTTCTTTACATGGTCTCCTCTTTTCTTCCCTGTCTATCTTTCCCCTCACTCTCTTTATCCTCCTCCTCCTCCTCCTCCTCCTCCTCCTCCTCCTCCTCCTCCTCCTCCTCCTCCTCCTCCTCCTCCTCCTCTTCCTCCTCCTCCTCCTCCTCCTCCTCCTCCTCCTCCTCTCCTCCTCCTCCTCCTCCTCCTCCTCCTCCTCCTCCTCCTCCTCCTCCTCCTCCTCCTCCTCCTCCTCCTCCTCCTCCTCCTCCTCCTCCTCCTCCTCCTCCTCCTCGTAACCTTCCTTGACTGACCCAACACTTCCCCTTTTTCTGTCTTCCTGTCTTACTAACACACTTGATTTTCTCTCTCTTCTTTATACATTTTTTAGAGGATGGCTTTATTTTTATCCCTTCAGCGTTGGTCCTCCATTATGCATGCTTCTTGATGATGGTTGTGTGTGTGTGCGTGTGTGTGTGTGTGTGTGTGTGTGTGCGTGCGTAAGTGCGTACGTGCAAGCGTGCGTGCGTGTGTGTGTGTGTGTGTGTTCTGTGTGTGTTATTTTTTATGTTAAAGCCTATTGCGCCTGTAGCCTGTATTGTAGCCTGTAGGCTATTTTATTATATATATGGAGGGACGTGATGGTTGGTCCTCCGCCCGTTGGTTTGCGCAGGCTGGATTTTTATAGTGACACCTGTGATGTTATAGGTGAAGGTCCGTTTTCTGTAATGGTCTACCCTCAGCTTTAG